>VWZK01017628.1:0-23974 GCA_013396935.1 Baryphthengus martii | reverse complement strand
GGAACACTGCTAGCTACAGGCCTCCAGCTAGACTCTGTCATTGATCACAACCCTCCGAGCTCTATCTTTCAGCCAGTTTTCAATTCAACTTGCTGTCCATTCATCCAACCAATGCTTCCTAAGCTTGTCTGTGAGGATGTTATGTCAGACAGTGTCAAAAGCTTTGCTGAAGTTCGTGTAGACAACATCCACTGCCCTCCTCTCATTTACCCAGACAATCACACTATCATAGAAGGCTATTAGATTAGATAATCATTATTTCCAATTGGTGAATCCATGCTGACTACTCCAAATAACCTTCTTTTCCTCCACATGCTTTGAGATGACCCAATCACCTTTGAGGTGTTCCATCACCTTCCCAGGGATGGAGGTGAGAGTAACTGGCCTGTAAATTCCTGGATCCTCCTTCTTGCCCTTTTTGAAGACTGAAGTAACATCGACTTTCCTCAGACACCTCTCTTGTTCTCCATGACCATTCAAAAATGACAGAGAGTGGCATAGCAACAACATCATCCTGCTGTCTCAGCGCTTGTGGATGGGTCCCATTAGGGCCCATGGATTTGTGGGTATTCAGTTTGCCTAAATGATCTCTAATACAGTCCTCATCAACCTCCTTTCTTCCAGATTTTCTCCCTACCTCCAGGGACTGGGATTCCTGAGAGCTGATCTTAGCAGTAAAGACTGAAGCAAAGGTGGCATTCAGTAAAACCACCTTCTCTGTATCCTCCGTCACAAGGATGTCCACCTTATTCAACAGTATTTCCATATTTTCCCAAGTCTTCCTTTTCCTGCAGATGTTCTTCAAAAAGCCCTTGTCAGACTTGCTATCCCTTGCTAGATTTAATTCCAAGAGGGCATTAGCTTTCCTCGTTGCATCGCTACCTACTCTGACAATGATCCTATATTCCTCCCAAGTGGCCAATCCCTTATTAGTGTAAACTTCCTACTGCCATATGAGTTTTTCCGGAAGCTCCATGCAGGTCTCCTGCCTCCTCTATTTGATTTTTGATTCAAAGGAATGGATTGATCTTGAGCTTGGAGGAAGTGATGCTTGAATATTAATCAGTTTTCTTGGGCTCCCCTACATTCTAGATTCCTAGTCCATGGGATTCCTCTAAGTAGGTCTTTGAAGAGGTCAAAGTTAGCTCTCCTGAAGTCCAGGGTTGCAATCCTACTTATTGTTGTGCTTCTTCCTCGCATGATCCTGAAATCCCTCATCTCATGGTCACTGCAACTAAAGCTGCTCCCAGCCTTCATATCCCCAACCAGTCCTTCTTTGATCATTAGTACAAGATTCAGCAGCACACGTCTCCTTGTTGGCTCCTCCACTAACTGTGTAAAAAGTTATCATCAGTGCAGGAATCTCCTGGACTGAGTGTGTCTAACTGTGTGGACTTTCCATCAAATATCAGAGTGATTGAAGTCCCCCGTAAGCACCAGGGCACATAATTTTGAGGCTACTTCTAACCGTCTGTAGAAGGCCTCATCAACTTCCTCTTCCCAATCAGTTGGCCTGTAGTAAACACCCACAACAGTGTCACCCATATTAGTCTGGACCTTCATTATTACCCATATGCTTTGAACAATTCTTTTTAATCCCCCTTAGGCAGAGTTTGATATATTTGCTCTCACACATGAAGAGCAACTCCACCACCTTACCTTGCTGATACGTCTTTCTTAAAAACGCACGTAGCTATCCATGACAGTGTTCCACTCCTGTAAGCCATCCCACCATGTCTCTGTAATTGCAATGAGATCATGGCCCTGCAACTGCACACAGATCTCTTCCTGTTTATTGTCCATACTGCACGTGTTGGTGATACATATCAAGATGATATTGAATTGATTCTGCTTTAAAATGTCTGTTAAATACACTGCGTTGGGTTTTTTTTCATCTAATCCTTTGTAATTTCTTGTTGTTCGTTCTTTTTCCCTTGTAGCCTTTTTGATACCTTTTTCACAGGATTGTTCAAATGTCTGTTATTAACACTGTGTCCCATAATCGATTAGCAAGTTTATCTCCTGAATATTCTCTTCTGCTGCATTAGGTAACAGTTCTGGCTTCTTACAGAAGTCTTTAGCTCGAATCTGTTTTATTTTATTTTATATCACCTCAGCTGTCATTCATAGATTCTTCAGAGTCCTCTGCAACTGCATACATGTTTTTTTTTTCCCATTCTAGTTTTGTGAATGTAGTATCTGGTTTAAATGAGCTCATTAATCCATTCTCAACTTTTAAAAAAAATAATTTTATATCCCACCCACAGGGGGATACTATAATCCCTTCAAGAATCAGTCTGGCTGTCACAAAATATATGGGCCTACTGCTAATTACTAAATTTATATTCCCAAAATTGAACCTTCTTCTAGTGTGTAATAATGTTGTCACTTCCCAGTTCTCCAAGCCAATACAAGTCATCCCACAGTTACCTACTTTGTTCTTCTTGCCATTATAATTTATATTTAAGCTTATTGCTTAGCTAAACCTTCACTGAGACCAGTCCTCACTTACTGACATAAAGTGTGGAATTCATTTGATTGAATAGTAAGAAACATTTTGAGAGAGTGATTCATCTCCTATTAGCATAGAAATCTGGAATAGGTTAGATGACTCATATTCTATTTCTCCCTTTTAGTATAAAGGCACAATACAACGTTACTTGAATTACTTGAAAATATTCTGCTTTGGCTAATTCGACGGTAGTGTTTATCGGATGGAAAACTTTTTCCTTGTGCGACAGGCTGACCACAGCCAGCAGCTGATCACCGGCACAGCCACTCGCTCTCTCCCTCCACACTGCCAATGGGACAGGAGAGGGATAGGGACCTACGCCTTCTGCAATAGTCAAAGCACTGATGTATTATAATACTGTTTTAGTCAGAAATTCAAAACACAGCTCCACACTGGCTGATCTAGTGAAAGTTAATTCCATTACAGACACACAATCATCTCCAAAATAAAAAAAAAACAAACTTCGGCCCTTATTTCCAGTCACAGTAGTTTGAACTGTAGAGAGAGTAAAGGGAAACACTAACGTACAAACCAAATTTCTGTGTCAAAGGAGAAAGCAAGGAACAGCTTTTGCCCTATCTGTTTCATGTTGTATGCCCTCAACATGAGTTAACATGAGGGTGAGGTGTCCTCCTCCTGAGGAGGAAGGAGTGATAGACACAACATGTAATGAACTGACCCTCATTTGTTGTCATCCTGTAACGTGGAGCAGGAGAACGTAGAGAAAACAGGAGCAAAGCTTAGCTTGGGAAGAAGGGAGGAGTAGGGGGAAGGAGTTTTTAAGTTTAGGTTGTATTTCTCATTATCTCACTCTGATTTGATTAGTAAATTAGGGGCTTTGTTTGAATTAAATTGATGGATATTTTTCCACAAATCTGTTTATTGACTGTGACCATAATTGGTGAGTGAGCCCTCCCTGTCTTTGTCTCAATTCCTGAGCCTTCTCTTATATTTTCTCCTCTCTATCTTACCACATTGGGATGACTGAGCGAGCAGCTGCATTGTGTTTAGTTACCAGCTGAGCCTAAACCATAACAGGGGATAGTAGTGCTAATTGCATGAAACCAAACTGAGCTCTGTAACTCCCTTTTCTAGCTCTTCAAATGTTCAGTTCACTTGGTAACCAGCATAAAATAAACAAACCAAAAATAATTTTCAGTAGTTTTTTCATCTCTCTGAAAAAGTCTCCCATTTACCTTCTTTGGATGTGACTCCTTTTTTTTTTTTTTTTTAAGATTTCCTTTTGGACATCTACTTGTCTAGTGGAATCTGTTTTGATACATCCAGGCTAAACATTCAGGCTCTCTATGCAGAGCATAAGAAGAGTTAATCAGTTAAGATATCATGCTTACTGTAAGACTCACCTAGATGGGACAGCAGAGATGGAATTCATCTGCCTTATGCCTGAGCTATCCACCCGGGAGACAAATAGATATTGTCAGAGACTAATTCACCTGTCCTGTCTCAGCTTTTTGTCTTATGAGATGAATCACCCCTTAAAGATCACAATTTCTTTTTTGAATGTAAAAGTTGACTAGAATGACCAGTTAACTTTCGGGTAGTGAACCAGAACTGAGGACCCTTGGGCTTAAAAATACACCTTACAGTATGATCTGTCTATACTTAGAATTCATAGAATTTCTTAAAAAATATTGCAGGAACAGCTACAAGTAAGATTTTAATTCCAATTCTTATTCTTGTCTTTTTTATTTATGCAGGCATAAGCACACATATAGAATGATCTTTCATTAAATATATAATCTATCATTAAAAAAAGGACTTGAACCTGGACATCATGCTCTAATTGCTTCATGAAAATGCTTCGTGAAAAATAAAATAATCTTGCCAAGATTATTCACAATAGATTTATGACAGAATATATTATGATGTAACAGTGTGCTCTGATGGATAAAGTAGATTCAACTAACCATAGCAGAAACAGAAAACCAGACTCCAGGCTCTGCAATTATAAGTGCAAGTATTGCTTTAGCTGTGGCACATTTTGTACCAAACAGACCAGTGGCCTAGAATAAAGCACAACTCTGAATGTGAAAAAGACTCTTCGATGCTTCCATAGTTGTTCTCATTACTGGAGTCTCCACTTGGCTCTTTTCACTGTCTCTCTTTCATCAAAAATATGTTTTATTAGCATCTGAGAACACAGAACAGGTCTGACTTGGCAGACAAGACAAGCAAAGGAGCAGGCTGTAGATATTACAATAGAGTCAAACCTATTCTGCAGTTCTAGAAGTAAAATGTTTCTGGCACCCTGAGATTTTGATATTAAAGATCTCTCTGTTCTGTAACAAACATTTGCAGAGTCAGTCAACACCTAATGGGGGTTGGGAAGCAGGTGTTTGCAGTTTTGGATTAGAAAAATGTGTAGAGATAGTTGATATTTAAATGTCACTCAAGTCCCCACGTGGGTCTAGCCAGTAGGCATTTTAAAATATTTAACACATAGAAGCAATTGGCCTTGGTCTGTATTGACTAGCAGTTTATCCATTTCCATCTGAAATGCTCAACAGGAAGGATTAATTCCTTTTGAAGACAAGCACAGTAACCATTCTGCCAAATGCTGAATGACAACCAAGCTGACTAGGGTCAGTTTCTGAGTGCTCTTTCTTAAAATGCATAAATAACTCAAGCTTCCACCTCGACACCCAGGAAATTATGAACATGAGTGCAAAGTCATGTTAGCATAGAAATATTCATTGGGAATTACAATTCACATATCAAACATTTAAAGAAACTGGTTCAGTTCCTGGTTCAGTGCAATATTCTACTTCAGAATACTTTTAAATACTTCGTGCTACCACTTTTGGTTAACTGATTTATTAATACATATTAAATGTCATCCTTAAGTCAAACAGATTGATCCAGGTAAGCTATTAAATATTTTTTAGAATTGTACAGTGGTCCTGTAGCTACAGTTTGGTGATGAAGTTATTCTTGTTTTAAAGTTTTAAAGGCCAGGAGGATGAAACCCTATTATTGGCAAGTTCTTCAAAAATTAAGTGAGCGACACTGTTTAGGGGAAATTCCCTTACTAGCTACTTTCAGAAATAATTATATAATATAGATAATTAGGGCTGCTCTTTGTATAAATACTTGAGTTTAAAATAACATTTCACACTAATTATCTGTGGTTAAAGCTAAGAACCATTATGTAAAAGAAACAGCTTTTTAGCTGGTATAAGTCATCATGATCCATTAACATCAGTACAGATAACTCGGTATAGATTGCCAGATTTATATCAGCTAAGAATTTTAATTTGTTTTTTCTCCTTTCCCTAGAGTGGATTCACAGTTTGAATAGATTTGAGGTCACTACCTAGCACTGCCTTGTTTTCTCTCTGAAGATGAGTTGCACTGTACAACGAAATTATGCTGATAAAAAAAGTGACATCAGATAGCCCTTGGGGAAATTGCTTTGTCGTGTCGCCCAGATTTAATTAAGCAAAATCAGAAAAGGGAAAAAAAAAAAAAAGCCTAGCTGACATTGAATGCCATTCATGTATTTCCAAGATTAGAATTCCCTGTGACTTGGTACTGAAAAAATTAGGAAGTCATCTTATACTTGATTATGATTTAATTTTAAGAAAACATTTTATTTTTTTCAATGTAGTTAACTGGTCAACGAAAAAGATATGAATCAATTCCATAGTGAAAGTGCTTTTGCAGCTCTCTCAAAGTCTTGTTTTGCAGTATATGTTACCATTTTAGGGCTTGGTTGGAATTTTTTTCCTCCTTTCCATTTAGATAATATATACAGCATCTGCAGAGATAACTGGGTACTGTCCTTTTTTGCCCTTATGGAAAAGCATGTCACTAAAAACTTTGTTCTAGTTCAGAACATATGCAAATTTGCTTAACTTAGGTTTCACATAACAGCCTGATTTGATTGACACATTAGCATTGAAATTCAGAGTAGATAATTTTTCAGTGATGACAGTCATACACACACACACAAAAAAAAAATTATCTATATACAACGATGGGCTCTGAGCTGACTACTGCTGTTCAGGGACAAGATCACAAAAATACAATGTGTGGTTCTCTGAAAAGATTAGTATTCAGTAATAAACAAAAATTCAACTGGATTTTAGGAGTTTCTAGGAAAGATGACAGATAAGAAAGCAATGCCACTGTAAATACATGCTAAATATTAATACTTTGTACAGTTCTTGTCCCTCCGTTTCAAAAAAAAAAAAGTACTAGAGAAATGTTCAGAGAGGAGCAAAGTATCATCAAAGAAGGCCTCAGAGGAACTTGGAATTAAGAATCTTTAGACTGGAAAGTGAAAACAGAGAGAGAGAGATTATGATGATGATGAAATCTGTGAAGTCATGAATGGCACAATAAAGGTGAAGAGTGAGTGTCTGTTCCTTGACTTTACAAGAACTAGAGGTGCCTTTGACCTGGCTTTGCTATGTTATGGTCTCGTACAGAATCTTGAGCCTTTCCATGTAAGAAAAAGAAAAGAAAATCTCTGGAAGAAAAATTTCAAAGAAAGCGGTCTTAATTTCTAGGTTGTATACCGTAAGCAGAAGTAATTTTCACAGTATTGCCACTGGCCTAACAAATAATAAAATTTTACTTATTTGAGACCTATACTTCTTGAGTTTGTTCAAAAATCTGTGAAAATCTCGCCACCTTGTAGAAGCAAATGGAATTCAGATCAGAAATTTCAGGTACTGCAGAGACAATGAAGATCTCATACATTAGAATTAAATTTTGGTAGAAATTATTTGCAAGATCTTTCTTCTCTACTGTCTCTCCATTTCTGAAGGAAATCGTGTTATTCTCTTTCAGTCAAACACTGTGAATATAATACATTTTCACATTACATGATCTGGCATTAAGGTGCCAGAAGTTAGGACAATCTAGAAGAGTAGTAAGGGAAGGACACTGAAAAAGTCAGTTCTGGAAAACAGATAATAGGATTGTGTTTTGTCTACAAAAACTACTTTTCTTTTACTATTCCTTTATAAGCAGTATTCAGCGTCATGGTTATCGTTCCCAGTTCAGTCTTCCATGCTTCTAGGTCTGATGCTGAGAGAATACAGGTTTGCTTAAATCAAAATAATTAACAGTTTCATTTTCCAATATTAAAACAGCTTTTCAAGTACATCTGTTTCAAGTTATATGACTGCTATACGAGCTATGAAGCCTTTTAAAAATACTTTTCTTTTTCATTTAAATATTTTCATTGTGGAAGAATTAGTAAGACTTATTAATCAAAATTGTTAAACTGAATAGCTTCTACCATAAGCTGCAGTAGTTGCTAGATGGATAATGCAGTAACAGTCATTCTCTTGGAGTCAAAACTGCAAGGCAAATATTTTACAGAGGGACTCTATTACAGGAACTCTCTCATCATATTCAAACACTTGTGGTTGTATGTTGTCAGAGTAAATAGTCTGTGCTGGGTACATTTAATATGATACGTAAAAACATATCCTCATTTTTTAACATTGTTTTTTCTAATTCTCATGGTAATCAATTTTTGTGGCTAAGCTATATATGACCATTTTTCTTAGCCATTTCCCTCATTATATTACAACTTTTCCTAGAGAAAAGACAATGAATTACGAATTGTATGTGTATATATGCACAATATGTATATAACCATTCATATAATGTATACCAACTTTTTTTTTTTAAATGACACCCATATGCTTACAGGAGTTTGCTCCTTTTTTGGCATATCAATGTTATCTAATGAACCATTTCTGCACCTTTTAAAACCTATGTGAACTTAGTAGCTTTGTAATCAGATAATACTAGTTTGAGATTTACTGAAGCAGGTGTCTGTTTTGCAAGTTTTCCTTACAAATTTTGCCAGTAATAGTCCACTCAGAGTGGCAGTCCCAGAGGCTTGTTTATGCGCTCAGACTCCAGGCTGTTCTCTCTGTTTCAACATAAAAGCAAATCAGAGATTCAGACGTGCATAGCAAAAAAAACCTTATTGTCTTGATGTACTTTTCAAAGCTAACTACCTAATAGGGACAAATGAGCCATGTGTCAGTTAAACTACTTTTTTTTTTAATCAGTCTTATGGGCCAAATTGTGCTATACCATTTTGAAGATGGTAAGTTCTGCAAGTGTGTGAAGTTTCTTTGTGACTTGAATGGAGGTATGTTGGTTTTCTGCTCTTCTCACATTCTTCATAGGTTTAAACATCTGTATGGGGTTTTCTGGCTCATAGTTCATAAGCAAGTTGCAGTAAGATCTAGTGCATGCAGGGAACTCAGCCTTGGATTGCCTATCTATGGCCTTATCTACGCAGAGACGACTCATGGGGAGTTGTGCAGATAGCTCAGCACTAGGTTGTCCGTAAGCCTCAGGCCCACCAGGACAATGCTGCACTACACAAAGAATCGAAACCCGAGCTAAGCTTTGAAAATCCTCAACAAATGATACGCCCCGAGTCTCGATTCAAGCCACTATTTGTCTTCCTGAGAAAGCAAGGAAAAAGAGAGCCAGGAGGGCTTCAGTGGTGGTTTCAGTCAACAGTTTATGCATATCCGACCAGTATAATCCAATCAGGCATAGTTTCGCCACAACCACCTGGAGGGTTTCAGCCAACAACCATTTAACCTGTCACGTACACCACGGGATAAAAGTCCTAAGGTTTAGCTTAGAAATGGGGAGTCCAGACGCCCGGCTGTAGGGAGACTCTTCCCCCTCGGTCAGAACATCAGCCAAGGTAAATTTTTCAAGCTTTGACAGCCCTTGCCTGGAGGGGTAAGTGAATATTTAGCATGTTGTAAGTTTGTAAATGTGACTGATTAACTAACACACATATAAGATTTAGCATGCTTTCTAATTTGTCATCCTTGCTTTTAGATTGTAATAGCGCATTCTTCCATTGTATCCCTAAAAACCTGCTTTAGTGGTGTATTAGATTTCCAATAAATTGCTTGCTTGAGCCTCACAGTCAGACCTATGAGTGAGGTTCAAATAAAGCACTTGCTTAAATCTTGCAGTCTAGTCTCTTTTGCCACAACATCTTAGGCTGATAACTTCAGTTTTGAGTAATACAAGAGTCTGTCTCTTCTGCTGAGTAAAATACACTCAAGCTTGAAATGCTGATCTTATCCACACAGCATTTACAAACAGTTCTGTTCTGGGATGGTCTGATGACTGTCCTGTCTCCAGGTAGGGCACATCCTGGAGAAAGTTAGAATCAGAATCATCCTGGTTGGAAGAAACCTTTAAGATCATGAAGACCAACTATTAACTTAGCACTGCCAAGACACCACTAAACCATGTCCCTCAACATCGCATTGCACATCTTTTCAATACCTCCAGGGATGGTGAATCAACCACTGCCCTGGGAAGCCTGTTCCAGTGCATGACAACCCTGTCAGTGAAGAAATTTTTCCTAATATCCAACCTAAACCTCTCATGGTGCAACTTGAAGCCATTTCCTCTTGTTCTATCACTTGTTACTTGGGAGAAGAGACCAACTCCCATCTCGCTACAACCTCCTTTCAGGTAGTTGTAGAGAACGATAAGGTCTGCCCTGAGCCTCATTTTCTTCAGGCTAAACAATCCAAGTTCCCTCAGCTGCTCCTCATAAGGCCTCTTCTCTAAACCCCTCATCAGCTTTGTTGCCCTTCTTTGGGGATGCTCCATCACCACAATGTCTTTCTTGTAGTGAGGGGCCGAAAACTGAACTGGTGATGCCCTCAAAATCCTGACAAACTGAGTCTTAATCATCATGTGATGAGGAATTGAATGCCGTGCTAAATTTTTCCATTTAGGTAAGAGTCATTGATGAGAACATCGTAAATACAATTTTTAGATGCGGTATTTATACACATTTGAAGTAATTATTTTCATTTTGCTTATATCTAAATAAGAAACAAGTTTAAGACCAGATCTAATGGGAAAAAAAACAAACAAACAAAAACAAAAACAAACAAAAAAAAAATACACAACAAAAAACCAAACAAACAAACAAAACCAAAAACACTACAGAGTAAAAAAAGGTAATAGCTTAGGGTTGTGATAGTACAAGATTTTCATCCAAAGCAAGAGACAGGGATCATAACATCTCCTTCAAGAAAGACTGAGTTGTCTAAAGAGGTCACAATCAAATAAACCAGGGGCACAAAACTTCAGAGAGCTAATACTGAACAAAAATATTCTCATATAGGCTGTTCAATAGGACATCAAAGAATTTGCTGATTTAAGATTGCACATGATCAGACTCAGATGATAAAATTTTAAGATTCATGTAGCCAAGATTTCCTACATATTTATTTTGCAAAAGCATTAGAATCACTAAAAATTTGACCAAATCTACCTGGAAGCTCCTTTATATGAAAAGGTATCCTACTAAGTGACAGACTCACAGTGTTAGTAGTTTTTCATGAACACATTATTAAAATTCTAAACACATTCTTGAAGTGCGGAATGAGTTATAATGTGTCAGACAAAAAAAAAATATCTTGTTCAGGCATTCACTGATATAGAATCAGAGAATCAGAGAATGGTTTGGGTTGGAAGGGACCTTAAATATCAACTAGTTCCAACCTCCTTGCCATGACCAGGGACACCTCTTACTACACCAGATTGCTGAAACATTACAGTCAAGCAAGAAGCAATGAATTGCAAATTTCACAGACATACCCACTGTGCATATCCAGAAATAATTGATGGTTTAGAGAATACATCAGATGAATTTGAAAGGATCTGGAAGCAATTTCTAAAACACAAGTCAAGGGATTCGCTTAGTTCTAGATCCAATGCTTAACTGCTAGCATATGGCTTAACAGGTTGTAACATATACAGGTGCTGACTGTCTGAGGTAAAGCAATGTTTTTATTCTTCATTCATTTATGACTTACTGTTTCTTTTACCTTTCAATATGTGCATGGAGAAGTGTTTAGCACAATTCGAAAAAGATACCAGCAAAAATTATGGCCCTTATCATGCCAAGACTTATTCATGGCTGTAGTGCGTTATTTGCTAGCTAGACAAAATGAATGCTGAGAAACCTTACTTTATAAATTGAAAGTTTAAAAGTACTGACTTCAGTATGAATTATTACAGCAGCTGCGATTATTCTAGCTTGTTTTTAGCTACAGCACCACGACTTTTATAAGGAGTCTACTTCTTAAAATATTAGTGTAAATTTTAAAATAGAACATTTTCTGTGCTTTTTTCTGGTTGGGTTATGTGTTGTCATCATTTTTATTTTTCATTCAGTAATATTCTTTCATGTTATCTGAAGTCATTCTAACATCTCAAAAACTCAGACAACAGACCCTGACGAACTTTTCTTATTATAAGTAATGTTGCCAACATGACAAAAAAAACCATGTAATTTTGGTAGAATTATATTCAGGTACAGTGCACACACAAAATCACTGTGTATTTCTATTATTCTGTCACAGCAAGAGCACAATCACTTCTCAGAGCCAATGGGAAGGGATTTACCTTAGTATTGCTTGCTCTTCTGTTGAATTTTTTCTGTTAAAACCGCACAGGTTCTTAAACATGTAAGATTACTTGCAGTTGTAAGAATTAACCTTTGTAAAATACACCTATAGTGCTTTCTTCAAGCCTTATTTTGTGAGTTGGAAGTTGTTTCAATGAATTATTTTAACTAAATTCCAGCTCCTGTCCAGGTGACACTGTCCTGTTTTGCATTAGAATAGAACAATTCTGTTCAGCGGTTTTTACTTTTCAGCTCAATTCCTTTAACTAACTGCACATTCTGAAATTAGCAGCATGTTTTCACAGGCAGTGGCTGCTTCTAGCAGTAATAACGCTCCATGTTTAGAGTCAGTACCAGGGACTGGTGTGCAGACCAAGGCCACTGCTAGATCTTGTGTACCAAGTTGGGGAGTGCAGAAAGTTAAAGGCCGCACCTGCAGGGAGGAGTGAACAGATCTGTGTACTTAAACTGATCAATGGGGTATACCATCCCACAGACACCATATTCAGTTGTTGGGGTCCCTTGCTCGGTTGCTCTCGGCTCGGAGACTCTTGCTCTGGGTCCTTGCTCGGATTCTTCCTCATTTCTTTAATGGCTGGAATCCAAGGACGACTCTGTTCATTCTACCTTCGATCCTGATCGGAGTGTTCAAGGATCCAGCTCCTGAACACAGTACCCATCTGCTGTTGGGCCCAGTCTGGGACTTTCCCTGTGCCTGCTCCACAGCATCAGTGACATAATTGTCATCAGGAGGGTTGGGTTCGATACTGATCTTATATATCTTTGTATATATTCCATTTTCTTCTTATTATTTTTCCTTTTCATTAAAGTTGTCCTAGTTTCTTTTTCTAATTAATGTCTCTTTCTTTTTTCTTTTTCTCTTCTTTCTTTTTCTCTTCCACTTTGGGGAGGAAGAAGGATTAACAGAGAGTGTCTGTTATAGGTAGTGGGCTGCCCTGACCATAAACCTCAACAGACGATAAATGAAGTATGGGAGGTCTCAACTCTTTGGTTATTAGTCTGGATCAGAATCTGTCCTTTCATATATTAACTCTTTTAATTTCAATGAAATCCATAAACATAACCTATATTTTCCCTATAATTAATGTTAAACTGTTAAGTCTCACATTCATTTTAAAAAGGCAGAATAAGTAACAACGTAGCTTTCCCGACCTAGCTGTGCCATGGAGATTTCATATTGTCAATATTTTTACTTAACTTTTCTCCTGTCTCTTTCAACAACTTGAGTATAGTCTCTCTGATTTTATCAGATGACCAAGTTATAGATTTTTATATCTCAGAAAATTTCTTCTTAGAAACAGCATGAAGTTTAGCTGGGCCTCCCTTGACCTGCTTAAAGTCCCTCCTCCAAGTCTCAGTCCTGAGGTTAAGATCTGCAGACTAAAAACCCTATTTCACTGAAATGATTTCTCTCACTTCTGACTGCCTATAAATCCTCTTGTGGCACTAGTATCAATTAGCAAGTCAATAGTATTTTACCTATTTGCCACAGGCTAATTGCCGGTAATGGCATGTGAAAAGATATTACTGAACAGAATCTCTTCTATATTTAGGCTTACTTATGAGCAGGAGATTTCTCACCAACTTGAGCTCCAAAGATCTCATAGGTGAAAATTTACAGCAAAATCATTCAGCTAGCCAGTACAGTATGTCATTTTTAGCAGCATTTTCAGTCAGAGCAAATAAATAATTGGGCATGGGGTGAGTAGGCTGTAGATACAGGATATTAGTGAAGATACAAATAAATTTGAAATTCTTCTAGATGTAAAACATTTAAAACTTTTTTTTTTTTCCTGTAGGAATATGGATAGATATTACAGTTATATCTTGAAACTGACCACTGGAATTAATTTTCAAAATCTTAGTGGAGCTTAACATAGATCTTGCTATGGCTCTTCTTCTCTTTAGTAAGCTAACGGAATAATCAATACACCAGTTTCTCCCCAAGTCTTACAGGATTTAATGTGTATTTCTTTCAGCACTTTTTCCAATTCCACTTTTACTGTGTATTATATTTCTAGATGAGATTTTTCTTCATTGATGACATTTTAGGGATTTGAGTGTCTCAAAAGACAGACCAGAGTTGTAGACTTGAGACTCACTCACATAAATTGTCCAGGGAGCGTCTCTAGTCTTGATCAACAATTAATGAAGACATTTAAACTAAGGTCTTTTATATCTTGTAACTATGTAGTACAATTCATATACAGATTTGAGTATATAAAGTACACACTGTGATAAGCTGACAGTAGTCTTCTCTTTCCCACCTTGATAATACAAAGCATTCACAATGCACTAGAAATTTGTTGTAGCCCAGTCAATTACCATCACTATTATCAACAATTTTTTTTCTGTAATAGGTATGGAGATAGATCTATTTACTTATGCCAACTGACATTTACAGTGAAGTGATAATGTCACTTTTGAAAGATAAGAAGTGGTAGTGAATAATCTTCCAAGAAACCTGCCAGAGCTAATATTCAGGTGTAGTTATGAGAATCTGTAGGAAGTTTTTATGTGCATACCATGAAACATGAATTTTCAAATCCAGTTCTTATTCAGTGAACAGACAGTTCACTGTCTGACAAACAAAGACAAACAGTTCTTTTTCTTTTTCTTCCCTTTTTCTTTTTTCTTTAAATAGGGATGAGGTACCAGCCTCCAGAAGTCTTTGTCATTGTTCTGACTACTTGCTAGTAGGATGAAACAAAAAAAAGAAATTTGATAGCTATGAGGTTGATTTTATACCATATGTGAATAAGGTGTAAGATAAAGTATGGCTTTATTTTTACTCAGGTTTGTCTGGTGCAAAGAGTAGTTTCTAGCTAAAACATCAAAAAGTGATACTTTTCATTCTTTAATGTAGAAAAAAAATAAAGCTCAAAAACCAGGTTGCAAGTCATCTTTTCAAGTGTACAATATCCCACAGCAATCACTGAGCATCACTGCCTCCTTTTAAATATCGCCATGGACCATTTTGTGTGGAAGCAACATAGCATACTGCTTTTAAAGAAGTATTCCAAGTGCCTGATTTTAAACATAGGTTTTTAAACATATAGTTGGACACCACAGAATATGTCTGAATATCAGTATTTCCCGGGGAATTTGCAACTCAAATGAAAAGCAACCAGCATTTTTACTGTTTCTTAAATAAAAAGAATACTTATGGGGATTTTTTTTTCTTTTTAAACTGTCAGCTTATAGCAATAAACCGTTTTACCAAACTATATTCTAACATAACTATGTTGGTTTTACCATCATGGAATTGTGAATGTATAGCACTGACAAAATTGCTGAGCACAGTAAATGTTTCAAACTTTGCCATCACCTTCAACATTTCACTTAAGTTTTTTTTTGACTCAGAACCAAACTTCCCAGTCAGTAGCAAAAGCCTAGCTTAATACCAAATTGCTTAGTTCTGTTGGGAATTAAATTCTGCTAAGAGGGTTTTTTTAATGCAGCACTATAAATATGGCTGACAATATTTTCATGTTTATCGAGTTCTCCTTGAAGACACTTCATCATCTTCTGTCTCCACTAGGATTTAGTGTTTTCAGAAATATCACCACTGCAGTTACACATTGTAGTCTGCCATTTTTCTGCATCCACAAAAATTATTTTCCCATGTATTTATATTTATATGCCATAATATTCATTACATTTTGTGTAGCCCTGCAAGTAAAACATGTTGAATAGCTCCTTTAATTAGAACTTGAAATGCTGCCCCTGCAATCGAATTTATGCCATTGAGAGTAGTGTGGCTCAGCTTAGTAGTTTGTATAAAGATAGAGACAGTGGCTTTGAAATCTCTTGTTGGAACACTTATGGATAAATGTGCCACAATATAAACATATGCCTTAAAACATGAAAAAGCTCAAGTTCAAGGAAATATGATAATTTTACAAAAAAATATATTTGATAAAAATTATGTGATTTTTTTTTTGACACTCATTAATTAAAGGGCTATTGCACATGTATATAAATTCACAATAGTCTACAGGTTCTTTATGTATTTAAAATGATTTTGGCATAGCTGACGAATCAGATAGACGATGCTTTCTCATTTTATAGATTCTATGTATGGTAAGCTCTCCTTGTCCAAAGGGAGGAAAACTTACTCAATTGACCAAAGAGGTGCTGATAAATCATCATGGAGAGTGAAATGGATTATTCAGCCATCTGCGGGAGGTAATCTTAGAATATTGCTCCATGATACAGCAAACATTTTTCAAATACAGGGTTTATTGCTGCCTTTAACGACAGCAATACCCTATTAAGGTTCTGTATGTTCAGGTTGGGTTTTTTTTCCTTTAACGAAGGTTTGAAGAGAAGGAAATTAACATTTCAAGGTAGATGTAGTATTTGCACTAAGTAAGCAACTTTTAACGTCTGTACTACATTACCACTAGCATCATGCTAATCTTAAAAACAAATCTTTTATATCTATCAGAACCTTATCTCTGTTTTTTTTTTTTGTGAAGCCTGAAAAAAATATGCTTTTCATGGCAAGCTCTAACTCCTTCTTTCATATATGCTGAAGTACAGATGATGTGCAAAAAAAAAAACCAAACCATTAATAAGAGTAGATTGACATGCCTATAGGACAGAAAAAATAAAAAGCATATAAAAAGCTCTCACAAATATTCCATAAAAATCAGAAAAACAGGAAAAAAAAAGAGAAAAGCATATTCATGATTTTTAATTTTACACAAGGCAGATAATTAATGGATTTTTTTTCATAAAAGAGATAATTGAAAAATATTGTTACAGTCAGATATAACACTGACAAACGACAAAATTTAAATAAAAAAAAGTCTCATAATAGCTATCAAAGTCAGAATAGGAACACGAAAACAGGTGCAAATTTTAGGATTTTAAACTCTTTGTCAGAAACTACAGCCTGTGATGCATTTCAGCTCCAGACCGAGACAGTGAGGTTTTTAAATGGTGTAGCTGAACCCCACACTTGGATTATTCACTTCAGTACAGCTTTTTTTTGTTTCTTTAGATTTTAGATGTAGAATTTTTATTTGTACCCTTCTATACAGCTTTTCATAGGGTATGGCTAAGAATCTGGTTTTAGTAACGTGGTTTACGTTGTATCACAGAAACCCATACTACTGCCCCTAGAAGTCTCCAGCTCAAATGCCCAATATCTGCTGAGGGCTGTAGAAAACTGTGCAATGAGCACGTACATAAGCTAACATGTATGCCTTGGCTTTGCAAATCTATTTAATATTTTTGCAAATCTATTTTCTCAGCAAAGCTAAAGATAAGACTGAAGAGAAACAACCTAATTTGGTTCCTTGATTTCTTTAACCTCTGGAAAAAGCATTCAAAAGGTTTTTCACCAACATACAGATTTCACAGCCACTTTACAACATAGTTTTATCCAGCAAAGTAATTAAAGGAGACAGTATTCGTAGAGACAAAACCAGAGTACTTACAGAAATGCTTGTCATCCACACCTGCAACTTCAGCAAGCAGAAGATTCCATTCAGCTTTATTACATCACACCAATATCCTACCTCACCTTCCTAAAACACTATTAAAAATACCTGCCAGCAAGCCCATCTCTTTCAGAATGGAGCATCAGCATGAACAAGCTCAATGATTATGGTAATCTGCCACAGACTGAGAGCACTTAGTAAATCTCAAGTCATTCCATTTTTTTTACCACGTGGGCTGAATTTTATTTTTGCATTTCATTTTAGCCATAAATTTATTTTTCAAGTTCACCACAAATAAAATTAAAAAGTATGGATTAAAAAGCATCTGTAGTTTATCTGCAATGAATACATGAAAGGCAACATATACATGGTGTAATAGTAGTTGCGGTATTCTTGGTTAGGCATTCATCACATTCAAGGAACATCAAGCTTTTAGCTACCCAAAAGATTACAGAGAAAAAGTGGAACATATAAACTGCAAACTAATCACAAAATTTATTAAACATACTGAAGTATAATGGTCCTTTTACATGACATACATCAGATGCCAGATTTGAGTACCCTTGTTTGGGTTACACAAAACTTCAGAAAAGTCACTTAAAAGTAGTGGTGTATTGAACTATCAGACAAAATTACTCAGAATACCTACTCAGCATTTACAATCCCTTGATAGATGCAAATGTGCAGCAATGCAAACCCAAGTTTCATAGATGTAGAGAACACGGAGCAGAGATGCCACACAACAGTATCAAACTATTTGATCCCTTGTAGCTGTGTCACATGGGTAACAAAAGATTATCAACATCACTCTGCAGTCTGTTTACTCCACACTACACTTGTAACATACAGCTCGAATTTCATAATTCCAGGATGAGGTTTGTAGTTTGTAGTTGCAGTGCTGACACAGCCTTATCAAAATAAGAGTTCATAGTATTAGCAAGTAATAATAAAGAGAAAAAAACTGCTCACACAAGTTAGCCATTCTTTCCTCCTTATGTTTTACACAATTTATATCAGATAAAACGTTTCATTTCAACAATATTCCCTTAGCCTAGGATAGACTACCTTATCCTTAATATGCCAACTATTTCAGGTTATGATTTCTTCATGTATGTGCAGAGCTTGCTTGAGATTGGTGGAATTTGCTCGAGATTGGCAGCTAAATGTAGATACCTAGATATCTACATATAGCCACTCACAGCAATCAGTGGAGATCTATGGTTCAATTCAGTTATTCTCTACCTGGTAGGTAGAGAGCTGACAGGGATTCCCACTCTTCTGAGTGGCAACTGGAAGCCACGTGAGGGACTTTATCCATCTTGAAAGTCACTAAGTGCCACGTGTAAGCAACCGAATCTTGCACTAAAAGCAGTAAAATGGAAACTGATAGGGATGACCATCTTGAGAGAAAGGGTTCAAGAGAGCTGCACAAGTACAGGCCGTTAGCATCATCTGGAGTACTATCGGTTACCTTTCTTCACTCCTGACTCTTGCTGCAGATGAGCACAAACCGCATACAGAAACTTTGTCACAAAAAGAAAAAAAAAAAAAAAAAGCCTAGGCATGTGTCTAACATTGAGATACCATGAAGATCTATCTTGCTTGCACAAGGAGAAAACCTTTGCAGGCCAGCCAGAAAGAACCCCAGCATAGTCCTAACACTGGGATGCCAGGGACAATGAGGGATCTGGGAGCCCATCACTCTCTCTAGCTGGCATGTGCTGGCTGGGTGCTAATAAGGGAATGCAGAGAACCTCCCTTGTCATCATATGCATGTTCTGCAGCACTGTCTGCTCTTAGCCTGTATCCACAGCTGAACAACAGCAGTTGCTTTATCACCTGATGATCTCTCCCCAGCCAAGAAGGGAGATCAGAAAAAGGAGAGGATACTCATGGATTGAAATGAAAAGATGTTTACTGAAATAGCAAAACTAATACCAATGCCAGTATAAAGTAAATAAAGTTATACTCAGCCCAGCAAATGCACAGTGGTCACAATAAATGGGAAGGTGTCCTCAGGAGCAAGAGGAGGGATAGAGTCAGGAGGCACCCAAGCAGGAAACAATCCAACAACAATAACCACCACCATCCCTGGATGACTCGAAACTTTTAACAGCCTGCAGACAGGCCATTGTGGGGTTTTTATACTATTATTCTGTAAACAAAATAGAAGAGCATGTGATGGTCTTGTAAGCAGATAAGGATAAATATCCTATTCGAAATCTAAGAATGAGAAAATAAAGTAAAAAATTATAGCCCATCTAAACTACCTATTATCTACAGCCTATGTGAACTTGACAAGAACAGATCTCTGATAGATGAGTAAAATATTAAACACTATTTAATTTAGACTTATTAATTAAACAATAACAGTTATTTTTTTTGTCCTTTGGTGTGTCTCTTATTACACTATAGAAATATCAGTCTGCTAGAAATGTCATTTATTATTCAAGATTTTGGTGACTCAAATAGTGAATTCTCAGAATAAAATGTTACAGTCCTCTTATGTGTATTAACTTTCTGACCTATGTTTAATCTGTCCTATTAGCACCACTTCTAGTGAAGATGCAAAACAAAGATAAGGAGGGGAACATTTACCAATAACACAGACATGAGAAAGGAGCTAAAATCAAGAAGGAAACCACTTTGACATTTAAATTTCCTGTTGTGATTGGATGTATGGCTCAGAAATGCTAGGCCACTAATTTGTTCATCCCGTACATTTTTATTTCCTTGTGAACTAATTACCCTGAATGACTTTTCTACTGGTAAATGTTAATTACATAGTGATGGCTCCATAACTCCTAGCAGTACACAAAAATTTAAAATCCCTCCTCTCTCATGAATAGCTCCTGAATTCTTTTTTTTTTCTCGTGAAAATGCATTGCTAGTTCAGTTAGTTCTTCTTAACCTATAAGTAAGACTGCAGTCCTGAGACTTCAGTGTGCATTACTGAATTTTATCCTAAACCAAATGTTCCACAAATACTATGTGGTTAATTTTCATTAATTTTCAAACAGAGGCTGTTTTTGTCTTTCTCTTTGAATATCTTTTCAGCCTGTCATGTTACTATTTATGCTTATAAAGAAGTTTAGGTACCTAAATGTTTTGTTAGATTTAGACTCTTAACCAAAATTTAAGAAAGGTTTAATGTAATTGTAGTGTTGTTTAAATGCTCAGACTGCTAGCCAAACCTTCAGGCATTTAACTCGGTATTGAAGATGCTCAAAACCCAGTCTTTCTTCTCTGCAAGCCCACAGTCTTCACATATATTTCTTACGCAAGATCTGTTGTTCTCCACAAATTGAGTCTGCTTTTAAAGTTTCCCCCAGAAGGTCAATCTGGAAGATATTGTATTGAATCCAGCATGCTGTAGACAGTGTTTAAATTGCTTTACCACTTCAAAGGATTGATGTTCCTGCCTCCCATTACCTAGGAGTTTGCCCCAACTATCCAGCATCCAGGCTTAATGGGATAGCTGATTGACTGCATCGGTTTTGGCTGGGATAGAGTTCTTCATAGTAGCTTGTATGGTGTTATGTTTTGGATTTGTGATAAAAATAGTGTTGATACTCTACTGATGCTATAGTATATGCATAGGTATAGTATCAACATAGTATCAGGATAGCCACTTAGCTACTATGGAACAGTACCTAAAGTGTCAAGATCATTTCTGCTTCTCATGATGCCCCACCAGAAAGCAGGCTGGGGTTACAGAAAAAGTTGGGAGGGGTGACAGCTGGCACTAACTAATCAAAGGGACATGTCATACCATATGGCATCATGCTCAGTAATAAAAGCTAGGTGGGAAGGAGGGAGCTGTCTTCCCAGGAAATCACTATATGCGATAAATGCCTGCATTCCTGGGGATGGCTGAAGACCTGCCTGCCAACTGAAAGGAGCGAATGAGTTCCCTGTTTTGCTTTGTTTGCATGTGCGACTTTTGTTTTTCCTGTTAAGTTGTCTTTATTTCAACTCATGTGTTGTCATTTTTAGCCTTCTGATTCTCTCTCCCATCTCACTGAGGGAGAGGGTGTGTCTGTGTGGTGCTTAGTTGCCAACTGGAGTTAAAACAGGACATTCACTTTGTGTACAAGTGACGATTTATTGAGCTAAAAGGCAACTAAAATGAAATACAAGACCGCTACTTTCACCAAGAGTATGAGATATGCACCTGTGTAGAAAAATGAATCTAGATTTCTATCTCCTCTCCCAAGGGGATATCTGTGGTGAAATCTGTGAACTGTTTAGGTGTGGAGAGTTCAATTTGGTACTTCTCGCTAAAAGGGTAGCAGAATGATAACAGAAGACCTTAGAGCTTTTAGAAAAGATGGAGCCCTCTGTGAGGAGGGTTGATTTGCTGTGTCAGACTGTGTATCTGTCCTGTTACAGTTCAAGATGAATGTTTTAAAACTGAAAACACCAATTATTTATGTTTGACAGTAAATGACATCAGGAGGGAAGGTAAGATGTTTGGCAGGAAACACTACCCTACACAGTGCCAGAAACTTCAGTGATGCCTTAGAGATGCCAAAAAGGAAAATCAGAAAGGTTTGTAGCAAGGAGTCAGCTGGGATCTTGCTGAATGCTTTTTTTCCACTTCAGAGAGTTGGCACACAGTAAATATTCTTTTAGGTGCCCAGCAGACCAGCAGACATTGGCACATAGGTATTAGTAAACTAAGCAGAAGAAGAAACCCCTCTCTGGCCCTGAGGTCACGAGGCACGGCACAGCCACCTCTGCACAGCATAGCACTTGGCTACAGGTCTCTTCTAGGCCTTATGTGGTGCATTGCTAGAAAGGAGATCTGGTTCTTATTTTTTATCTATTTTTATTAGTTCAAAATCTCTGGAAAAAAATTTCACAACTGACTCTGAGATGACATGATATATACACTGAAGATCTGCAGAGTAACACAAAAATATGTGGGGGAGTTTGAGGATTTGAAGTCTACTGAGATAGTGCTAGAGAACTAAACAGAGCCAAGGGACTCAAATGCAGAGCAGTGTTGTTCATAATGCCTTTTTGAGAGAGTTCCTTGGCATCTACTCTCTTCAATTTGTGCTCAGACAAAATGTGACAGAACAGTTTGGCACAGCCAAAATTTGCCCCCATGATGACACTTAGAATTAAGTAGTCAAAAAAATCACATTAGTGCTGAAGACCNGGGTCATCGTTGTAGGTGTTTCCCTTCTGAGGGGACCAGAGGGCCCCATGTGCCAATCTGATCCATCCTACAGGAAAGTGCTGCCTCCCTGGGGCCTGGGTCAGAGACATCACCAGGACATTCCATGGTCTGATGGGGCTCTCTGATTATTACCCAGTACTGGTAATGCAGGTTGGCAGTGATGAGGTTGTGGACAGAAGTCCAAAAGCAATTAAAAAGGACTTCAAGGCACCGGGGTGATTGGTTGAAGGAACACACATATGATTAACATGTGGCTCAGAGGCTGCTGCAGCCAATGGATTTTTTTTTTTTTTTTCCTGTCATGGGGAGGTTTGCACAGCAGCAGTCCTGATGATGACAGATGGAGTTCAGCTGTCTCACAGAGGATTCTTTCTCATGAGTAGTCACAGATCATTAAGAGAGCTTTAGACGATGTTCAAATGGTGAAAGGGATGAAACCAGTCTCACGAGATGAGCCAAGGGGCAGCATGCCAATGTTTGGGGTGAAATCAGTAGACCTGCTGGAGTGCATCTATGCTAACACACAGCTCAGGCAGTAAACAGGAGGAGCTGGAAGTCATTGTGCAGCAGGAGAGCTATGATATAGTTGCCATCACAGAAACATGGTGGGATGGTCTCATGAATGAAGTGTTGCAATGGATGGCTATAAGCTCTTCAGAAAGGATAGGCAGAGAAGGAGAGTTGAGGGGGTAGCTCTATACGTCAGGGATTGTTTTGATTGTATAGAGTGCAACGACTGTGATGGTAAGGTTGAGTACTTATGGGTAAGGATGAAGGGGAAGGCCAATAAGGTAGATAGCCTGTTGGGAGTCTGTTATAGACCACTCAACTACGATGGAGAGGCAGATGAAGCATTCTACACACGGCTGGAAGAAGTCTCAAAATCACTAACTCTTGTTCTTGTGGGGACTTCAACTTACCAGACATCTGGTAGAAATACAGTGCAGTAGAGAAGAAAGAGCCCAGGAGGCTCCTGGAGTGTGTGGAAGATAACTTTCTGATACAGCTGGTGAGTGAACCTACCACAGGAGGGGCCTTGCTAGATCTACTGTTTACAAACAGAGAAGAACTGGCGGGTGATGTGGTGATCAGAGGCCATCTTGGGTTCAGCGCTCATGAAATAATAAGAATTATCAATTTGTGCTGAAGTAAGCAGGGGAGTCAACAGAGCCACTACCACGGACTTCCGGCAGGCAGACTTTAGACTGCTCAGCAGTGGTTGTGAGAGTCCCTTGAGAGATGGTCCTGAGAGGCAAAGGGGTCCAGGAAGGCTGGACACTCTTCAAGAAGGAAATCTTAGAGGTGCAAGAGCTAGTTGTTCCCATGTGTCATAAGACAAACTGGTGGGG
>VWZK01017627.1:0-35094 GCA_013396935.1 Baryphthengus martii | reverse complement strand
CCTGGCTGAGCAGATCATTCACCTGTTCACATCTGACACAGGTGTTGTCTCCACTACCCTCCATTGCAAGTGCCAGGCTCTAGCACTCTCTGCAGTCAGAGGCCTGGATACCTACATGTTTGTGTGGGGCCTCTGCCTGGGTGCCCACAGTTTTTCTAACAACAGCCTTCATACGGGTAGCAGCCATGGCTGGATATCTGCAAGCAACTGACACCTTGAAACTTAAGGGCAGCACCCTGCCCTACGAGCTGCAGCCAGCTGTGACCCTCACCAGGGCTTCTTATAGCCTGACGGCCTGATCAATGGTGGGTGGTGCTGCCTCTGCCCAGGCTCTCTCAGCAGTCTGCCCACCAACTGACAGCCCCCAGCATAGGCAGAGGGATTTTCCTGCTTCAAAAAGCCCCCAAAAAAGAGCTTTTCCATGGCTCTTTTTGCTGCAGATCCCTTCCCCAGTGCAGCCTTACCTGCCCTGAAGCTGCTCTCCACAGCAATGACTGTTTGGCATGTTAATAGATTGTTTATTGCATTATGGGTTTCTATCTTTTAGACAAGTTCTGGGAACCACTGTAATACAGGCATTTAATAACCACCAGTGCCAATGCTCTCTCATTGTCTGCAGTAATGTCACTTAAAATTTTGATTTAGAGTGACCTTCCTTATAATTTTCAGTATGTTTTTATTCTCTTGCTCTCAGTTGTTTTCTCTTTCATTGCTTCACTTTCATTCTGCCATTTGTGAGTAAAAAAGTGATGAGTAGTCTCTAGGCAAATATTGTCTATGTGCCATCATTTATTTACTCAGCTTCTCACCAAGAATTACTTCCCATAGACATGTAATCACAATAGCAGCTTAAACATTACTATGAAATGTAACCAATTACATTGGTCATTTGGTAAAGCTAGTTCTTGCAATGTCCAAAAGAAGCTAATACTTTTGACTTATTTTTGTTTGCTTTTAACTGACGAGAGAAATTTTGCTCTCTTCAGATGTCCAACCTACCTGTGGGGGCCTTTCAAAGTTATCAATTGGCCTGCAACTTCAGGCTTCCTTTATCAGAAAATCTTGACATTGTAGGGAGGAGAAACCAGGCAACAAAACAGAGCGGCTGCGTAGTCATGTCAGGACAGTTAGAAAACACAGGATTTGGAGAGTGTTACTAGGGTTTGATCCAGACATAACCTTGAGTTTTAATCTACTGAAAAAAAACCCTTACTTAAAAATGGTAACACAAGTTTGATTACTGATTCTTCATTTTTTTTGATAACATAATTTTTCCATTTTAAAAGTTGCTTCCTTAATTTCATTTGAAGATTTTAAATCTATCTTTTCTCATTCCTTTGAGAATTAGATCACTCAAAAGCTTTTTCTTCTAGAAGGTCAGTTTCCATCTCCTTACCTTCATAAAAAAAAACCAAAAAACCTTCAGAACATGGCAGTACTCATTATGGCAACACAAATAGAACACCACAGCACAGATCAGTGCTTCATGCTGTATGAAAATTTCTTCTGATTGTTGCTCTGTCCTGAGGGTGATCATCTAAATACCCAGCACACCTTTTTTAACTAAATCACCCATGAAGAGTTGGCAGCTGTAGTGATTCTAAATCTCTATTCAGAATGGCTGTTAGACTTTAGTAAATGGAGTCTGTTCCTCAGAACCTTCACGTTTTCTTTCTCACCTTTTTAAAAATGTGATATGTGCTTACTTTTCTACTCTGGTGCAAAGTCGAAATCTCTGTTCTGTGTTGCCTTAAAATTTATATTGTCAATCATAGTATTGTTATGTGGTGGGTTGACCTTGGCTAGTTGCCAGACGCCCACCAAGCCATTTTCTCACTTTCCCTCCTCAACAGGATGGGGGAGAAAGGAAGATGAAAAAACTTGTGGGTTGAGATAAAGACAGAGAGATCACTCACCAGTTACTGTCATGGGAAAACCAGGCTTGACTTGGGGAAGATGAATTTAATTTGTTGCCAATTAAAATAGATTTGGATAGTGAAAAACAGACAAAATTAAAACAACACCTTCCCCCCACCACCCTCTTTCTGCCTAGTTCAACTTTACTTCTTCATTCCTGACTCTTCTACCTATCACAGAAAGCCTCCACAGGCGGCAATATCTTCAGGAAATATCCACCTGCTCTGGCGTGGGGTCCTTTACAGGCTGCAGTGTCGATATTTGTTAGCTCTCTTTATGGGCTGCTCTCTTTATGGGAAACTCTGCTCTGGCACCTGGAGCACCTCTTCCCCCTCCTTTACTGACTTTTGTGATCTCATACCCTCTTCCTCATTCCTAACCACCATGCAGCATTTTTGCCCTTTCTTAAGGGCTTCCTCTGAGGCACAACCTGGGCTGCTGGGCTCAACCACGCCCTGTGGTGGGGCCGCTGGAGTCAGCTAGAACTGTTTGTGTCTGGCACGGAGCAGCCCCGGCCTTTCATCTCAGAGGCCACCCCTGCAGTCACGTCCTGCTACCAAAATGTTGAATATACTTACAATACATGTTAAAATAAAGCAAATAAGTCACCTGCCTTTGATATTTCTATGTTAATATTTCCAGTCCTATCAAACATAATTTTTACTTATGGAAGATGGGAGTAAATGAAAAGTGTGGAAGTTACAGAATTTGACACTCAGAAATAATTTGAGGGACCTTAACTCATATCAGTATCATTTGCATGTTCATGTTCCATTTTTTTCACCTAAGGATCACTGATTCTTTTGGTATCCTTCATATACCACAAAATCACACTATTGCTACTCCAGTAACAATCTAGAAGTCATAGCACTTACTGTTAAGTCTCCCTTGCAATAGTACTCAAAAGCATATCACAAGCACAAGCTTAAAAAATTCTTTACATAATGAACTAAGATCCATATGGTCCAACATGTTTATTATATAAACCACTGTTCTTGTATTAAACTTGCACATCCTAAATGGTAAATACCAAAACCGGGAATATTCAAAAGTTTCCAAGATTTGTCTCACTCTGCTCCTACCAGAACCCTCCTTCCATTCACAATGTATGAAGTTTACATCTACATGGAGCATGCAAGGGCCACATGGTTACATTCCAGTACTTCAAAATCTTAAGAGCTATCTTAAATAGTAAAAATAGCACAGGACTAGCATGGGCTTTGATTTGAACTAATTAACCCTGCTGAAGTATAACTTCTATAGAACATCATGTTTCATGCAGATAACATTGGGCCATGGAGATGTAGCTACAATTAAGCATGTGTAAATCCTTGCAGGATCAGAGTTTAAATTTCATATCACTCCAACAAAGAAGCCCTATGTGGGCCAACTAATAGTCAGCTTCATTCAAAGCTGATGTGCAGCCTTAAATAATATAATATTCTAGTGTGAGAGAAAAAGATAATAAAAAATTAAACCTTTTCTGCTCTAAACTCACAGTTGTTTGACATTTATTTTGTTAAGTGAAGTTATTTCATCCATGTAGAAAGATCCTGCAAGTAAGCCAACTGCCATTTGGCATAACAATGCTATACCTTAGGTAGCTATTTATTGTAATATAATCTTAGCAGGGTAACCTTTAAGAAATCACTTAACTTTCTCAAAATTAAGTTAATGGAGCACCACACCTTAGTTGTTTAGACTCTTAGAGTAGTATCCATTATTCTGAATTTGTTTCATACTCTTTTATAACATCATGCAATACACAGAAACACAGTGGAACATGAACTACATGGAATAAAACATCATCTGTGCTTAGAATTAAAATCTAAGCCTTCTCGACTTGATAAAAATAAATTCAAAATTATTGAAATATGCACTTTTACCTAAACATTTTAAAATGAATTTTCTGATTTTCTTATTCACTCTTTAATGCATAGCGTGACACATTTGATGAGCATGAAAACAGAAGTTCCACTTGGAGTCTGTTATCTTTGATTAATTTACTCTGCTAAGAAGTATATGATGTTATCTTGTAATCTGAACTAGATATTTGGTCACTTACACTATATGGGTAGTACGAAACACAATAGCTTAGTGACTATTTAACAGCATGCCATAATTTTTACACCAGTATGAATTCCTTTCTCCCTCAGGACAAGGCTGCCTATTGGAAATGGTGCCAGGCCAATATGATGTTCTCATTCATGCCCAGGCATCATTGTGTGTCATTTGATATGAGCCAAATCTACACTAGGATATATTATATCTGTAATACTTACATAGCTCATGGCTACATTGACCATGTCAGATAGATCTGCTCCAGATAATAATCTCTTGTCCCAAGGCAAAGTAATAACAAACAATTTGTATTCATACTGCCTAGGGATAGCCATTTAAAAATAAATTGTGTCTCTACTGCATGACATAACTTATTTGAAATTGTCCTGGCCCTGTGTTAATTCTGGTGCCTTATTATTCTTTAGTGCAAGTTTGTTTGATGTAGTTCAGTATTTGAAATTATGCTAGGGCTGACATGGTAGCTGACAAAATGTTTTCTTAAACAGTGTGAGATAGGGAGTGTGATATGCTTCATGGGCTGGAGGAATGTTTTGAAAGAATGTGTAGAAATGGAAGAACCAGGCCTTTTCAGATAGTGTCTATTCATCTTTTTTGCCTTACTGGAGAGAGTCTAAACTAAACTATGTCCACACCTATACATGAGTTTTCATTCCAGTAAATGTGGTCACTACAAAGAAAAGTCAAGAAGTGAACATGTTTCTATAGTGTTTGAAATCCAGGGGCTAAGAACTGGGACGGCACCATTAAATTATTTGATAGTGTTGACATAAGACCTCTATGAGGCAACTCACACATTACATTTACATATACTTTACTTCACTTATAAAGACAAAACTGCAAAACAGGCTGAAGCACTTTTACGCAAGTGAAGAAATACAGTTCAAGCGATATGAAAAGATGAAATAAAAAAGTAGGGCACATAATGTGATGGCTATGAAAGTTTTTTTGAAATGGGACTTAGAATACACCTGAAGCCCCACTTTAGGTATCAAAATCCTGTACTGGCTTTTGATCACAGAACATTGACATTAAACAGTGACAATAATATTACTTTAATCTGTGTAGTCCTACACAGGAATCCTGTCCTTTTAGGAAAGAGGAGGAAAGTGAACAACTTTATAATGCAAACCAGAAAAAAAGTAGCAGAAAAGTAGTGTAAACTTTGACATATGTTTTCTCAGCATTTATTCTTTAGGCCTCGGCTTCTCCAAACCGAAAAATCAGGCTATTGAATGTCCAAGTTATTTTATCAAAGAAGTGCATTCTTTTGTGCAGTCGTGTTGCAGAAGAGTATGTTTCACATGGCTTGATTTATGAGTAATTCAAGATTTGTTAGTAAAATGGCATAAATCAAAGACTAATTTTAGCAGTACTTACTATAACAAGTGATTTAGTAAAACAGAGATTTGATTACACATTCGAGGATGACAAGATTCACACTGACTTACTACAAGGTATCTCAAAGCAAAGCATGTGTATATGCATAAACACAAAGCGTACAGACACAGAAATACTTGGCCAGTGAAATATGTAGATACCCACACTCGTAAAAGCAAATGTCTGAAATCAAACATCTAGATAGGCAGACAGACTTGTCTATAGTCAGAATTTCCCTCTTCGAGTTTAGAGTAAATACAGCGCATTAGTATTTCTCAAAGGCAGGAAGTTGAGTCTCAAGGAGGTGGTCTCATCCAGGCCTTCTGTTGACCTTGCCAGCAGAGGGTCCTGAGAGGCATCCCAACTCTGGAGAGATGCTGGATGCAGCTCGCTGCAATTCAGGAGAGGTCAAAGGGTCTCATTTTGGATCACTATTTATAGGGTCTGAGATAATTGACTTTTGTCAGGTACTTTTCATTTAGACCTAACTCGAGTGTTGTAATATTCTGTGTTGCACATGTCCAGAACTTACTGGATCTTGGAGCCCTGTTATCTTCCCCCTTCCAGGCCACAACCCAGGCACAAATGTACCAGGTTATAAGAGGGTCAACTGGTCATCCAAGACGATGAGGGGAGTAGAAGCCAGGTGCGCTGAGGGGATGCCTCAAAACTCTTGTCTACTGCAGAAGGTAATTGTTGTTATTGTCCCCAGAGAATAGGGGAGGCAGGACCCAGGAACATTAAGGGGTACCTTAACACTCTAGTATGGTGCCTTTCACAACCTGTACTTTTCCAATGGAATCTTGTGCTGTCTGGGGAGGAGAGTCATACCCTTATTGAGTGGCATATGAATGAGGTGGAATTGTACCACCACAATTCTATGAGACAGATATTTTTAAGGGAAGAAGCAAAATAATTAGGAGAGCAATTTTGAAGTTTGCAGACTGATAACTCTCAGGAGTCACTCCAGTACCTTTTTATTCTCGTAAAAATGTTGACACAGAGATGTAAATGTTTTGGACACAACAAAGTTTTCTTTGCCTCATAACTTCACCACTGATGAAAGTACTGTTTCTTGTTTTGATTTATATTAGCTTAAATAAATGTTAAACTTTGTAGTGAAATTTATCTGAACAGATATTTTCCTTTGAATATAGACTTAAAGTTATCTGATAAGACTAGTTGAGTCCTACATATATAATCACACAGATGTGACACTGTCTATATATAAAACCAGTAAAGTTTGTTGCGTGTTGTTTCCCCGAGAAATCTGAGTAACAATATATCCCATAATACAGTATAGGTGTTTCCATCGTTCCCCAAAAACAACGTAAATTATTCTGCTTGGTTATCATTCAGACGTAGATTTAAAATTTATAGATAAAATATGATATCAATAGGTCTGTTTTGTCCCTTGAAAAGTAAGTCTGATGTGCAACAGTGCCTGTCAAATGGACAATGAAAGTAACACTTAGAAATGAATGTACATTTCCTGCTTTAGGTTGTTCTTTTCCCCTCTTAAATGACATAAATATGAAAGTAAAGTGAGTTAACAGGAAATTTATACCATACATTAAAAAACAGAAACTTACAGAAAAAAAGGTATGGTCATTATGCTAGTTTTTCGCTTCTTTATCAGTGTAATGATTATAGCTCTCATTAGTTAATCCCATTAATGCTTTTGTAGGTGTTAATATATTCAGTATTATTGTGAACTTTTCAAATCTGACCTTGATTTATTTCTGCAGACTCTAAAGTAAAATGCACCACCTGCTTCTGTCTAAAATAGAAAATAATTGTTTGGAGAGCACTTTAGTGGAAATAGAATTAACCATTTGCTCTTCAGAATGTCTGCCTTGATCCACCTCAAGGAAAACTTCCTTAACCCTCTCCTGCTCTACAAATGAACTGAATGTAAAAGATACTTTATTCAATAAAATCAATGAGGGTTTGAACATTAAATCACCTATATATAGAAAGTCCAGTTAGCTATACAGCAGTGGTGAATGGATATTTTGCACTTGGACTGAATGTTTCCATTTCTTATGGCAGATAGCAAATAAGAGTCCAAAATCAGCTCATCATCATCTTCTTGTACATACATTCTTTTATTTATGCACAAATAGAGAAATTTTCAAGAGAAATTTAAAACACAAAGAGAATGAAAGAAGAACATGAAAAATAAGCTTAGTTAAGAAAAACAAAACCAGAAACAATTGCTAAAGATAAACCAAACCCCCAGTATTATGATATCCTAAACAAAGGTTTACATAATTATTGACTACCTAATTAACTTTGGACAGAACAGAACTGTAGGCTAAACTAACCATTCCACAAGCTGGTTTTATGACTTCTTTTTATGTTATACTTTTTCTGAGTTGACATTGATGTGAGTGTATTTATTCTGTTCTAGCCAAGCACAGTGAAAGTTAAGGGTATATACTGTAACATAATAGAGTTGTGAAAATTCGCCAAATATGTTCTGTAATGCCAAAAGTAAGCCAAAATCATGAAAAACTGTCATTTCATTCAAATTATGCAGCATTTGTTATAATTACTGAACAGATCCTGAAGGCTTGGATCAAATTTTTAAACAAGTCAATTTAGTTAGTAAGTGAAAAAAAAAGATAAGATGCATAGTGCTACAAACTAGACATAGCTGGTAACAGGGAGTTATGTCTTAAGAAGTCAGGGTAATTAAATTTAATAAACAGACCTGCAAGTAGTATTCAATACTCTTAGGTTTTGTCTCAGGAAACACAGAGCTAGCTGGAGCAGGTACATATGATGGCTTGCTATTTATTAATCTTTTACTAAATTCTATTAACATTGCACATGATTGGCACACTAGCACCTTACTTCTAGTAGATTGGTTTTAATGAGGTTGCTATCAGGTTAATCAGGATAATAAATCTTTGTAAAAGCACTTGCATTTCCCCATTTGTCCCATTTAACAAAAATGAAAACACATCACCGTGTTTTATTGAGCACTAGCCATCATGAACATTTAAATAATGTTTTGCTAAGGACTAATAGCACACAAATCTTGTGGTATGGGGAAACTTTCACAATGAATTATTTACTACAATTGTCCAGCAAGTGATCTGTAAGTTTAATGTGAGGCTAGTCAAGATAGCTGAGCTGATCTGATTATATTGAAAAAAAAATAGCTGATTCCCCTTTCTCCTCTTAGGTTCACAGTCCTGTACAGCTCTTCTGTTGTTTCAGCCCTGCTGCATGTTTAGTCCTTGGATAAACTATGGGACTAAATGAAAACACTATGTTACTGAGGAGCACCAGAAGTAGCTCAAGGGTGTTAAACACGGGCAGGAAAGGTGGGGTGAGACAGAAGTTCCCTACTATGTGTCTATCCTTTGAAGCCACAGTCTTAATCACTATTCTCAAGACATTAAAGATTCAAGTACTAGGATGAAGAACATTAGAAACCGAATCCTGAAAAAGGGCTTCATGATGAAAAGAAAAAAGAAAAATGAAACAACAACTGCAATCCACACTTTTATAAATTATTTCCTAACATTTTTGGTGCAATTGTGAATAAAGAGAGTATACCTGAACTTGAACACAACCATCAGGAAAGATTCTGTCTCTCCCCATCCCTCTCTCTCCACATCCACCCCTCCTCCCTACCCTTCCCCTATCCGTGACTCAGATACCCAGTTAATTAGTCATTCCTCACTCTATTTTTCTTGTCAGATTCAAATCAGTTCAGGTATAGTAATTTTCAAAAAAGGACAAGCAATAACATCTGAGTTTCATGTAACTGTTCCATGAGAAATTTGTCTTATTCATTACGCTGTCTTCCCAAGATTATGCAAAAAAATCCCAAAACAAACCCACAAAAACTAAATCAAATCCAAAAATCTAAACTATCTAAAACACAAAAAAATTTAAAGATCTGTGTATCATTTGACATCACCTATTCTGGCCATTTTCTTCATAATTTGAACAGATATATTGGTTTTGTCTTGTTGTCCATGAGCACTCCAAGATAACTGCTCTAAGGCATATTCATTTAAGGAGGAGCTTTCCAAAATGACAGCAAATCCTTTCTGATTATGCTCAAAGGACTCCAAATCAGTATCCTAGCCATTTTCCCCTTTCAAATAGTGATTCAAATGACCACTCCACCCTCATCTAGATGCAACTGTCTCAAAAATTACTGGTGTCATAAATGAATTAAAAAACAACTGAGAAGCTGAAAAAAACCCAAACCAGAAGACTATGTTTTCTAAATATTTTTCAAACTTGAACTCTTCTTTATTTTTGTGATTTTTAAACTTATTGGGGAAAGAAAAAAAAAAAAAAAAAAAAAAAAAAAAAAAAAACAACCGTATAATATTTGAATGGAAAAAACCTTCCATTGTTTTCCTTCCTATGAATAATTTCATGTGTATCAGAAATGTAGGTTCTGAAACACTTTTGCCTTTTTCTCCGATTTCAGGTGTTGAGTATGTTTCAAAGCTTTTGTATCACCAAAATATTTACCAAAATAACTATTTGCATTTTCTCGGGAAGATCCAGGTACAATCTTATATTGTATTGTTTCACATAGCACAGGATCATAGTGTCTCAAAAGCAGCACTGAAAGACAGAATCTTTCTGTTTGGTGCTTGGCTGCATTTCAGGGAAGCGTCTTTTCTCAAATTAAAAAAAAAAAAAATCTGACAAAAACATTTCTCACAGCACTCAGCAAGATGATGTTAAAACATCAAAAACACTGGCCCAGTCTAGTGCCAGCTTTGTTTGCTTGATAACCAAAGAGGAATGGTAAGAGGAGAATAGAGCTTACACAAAACAGAGAATGTCACGGTTTAAGCCCACCCATCTGGCAGCAAAGCACCACGCAGCCTTCCCTTCACACCTACCTCCCTCTGGTGGGATGAGGAAGAGAAAATACAACAAAAGGCTCAAGGGTCTAGACTAGGGACAGGGAGGACATATTCACCAGTTATGGTCATAGGTAAAAGACAGACTTGGCTTGGAGAAACAAAATCAATTTAATTTAAATAAAACCACTACCGTTTCACCAACTGAATCAAAGTAGGGCAGTGATAAACACAACTGGATCTTAAAAACACCTTACTCCCACCCCTCCCTTCTTGGGCCCAGCTCTGCTACCTCCCCCCCCTACAATGGTGCAGAGGGGCAGGGAACGGTGGTCCATTCCATGTTGTTTCTGCCACTCCTTCCTACTCAGAGAGAAAATTCCTCACAGTCCTTCCCTGATGAAATGCAGCATCCCTCCCATGGGAGACAGTCTTTGATAAACTTTTACCAGTGTGAGTCTCTTCTGAGGTCCTCAATACTCCCAGAGATAGACTGCTCCAGAGTTGTCTTCCCTCAGAGTCATGGACTCCTTTGGGATCAGTTCCCTGCTCCGATCAAATTTTCTCCATGGGCTGCAGGATTGTTCTCCATTGTCGACCTCTAAGTGCTGCAAGTGCTCAACCTGTCATCTCACCATGAGTTGAAGGGCTGTTCTGGCATGCCTTCCCTCCTTCTCTACTGACCTAAGTGTACACATGGTTTTCTCCCCCATGGCCTCCTCATCTCCAAAACAAAAGAGCTCCCAAAACAAAACAACTTCACAACAGATTTTTTCTTCTTAAATATGTTGTCTCATTGACTGGGCCTTGGCCAGAGGCAAGTCTGACTTGGAGTCAGGGGAGCTTCTTGAAGATTCTTACAGGAGCCATCCCAGTATCCCCCTCCCCCGATACCAAAATCTCACCAGACACAAATCCAACAAGAAGAAAGATAACCATCCTTCACTTTAGTCATGAAAAAAGTGTACAACTATCTGTACAAAATGTCTGTTGCCACAGCAGGATAGCTATGAAAACCAGAAATGACTGAAAACTCATTGCGTGTATTTGACATATTAGGAGAACCTTGAACAAATCTGTTGCCTGCATCTAGAGGAGATTCCAGGAAGAAGGTTACTACATTGAAAAATTTCTACAGATTGAATACTGGATTACTACTGATTTAAACAAGATAATTTGTCACTTAATGATGCCTCACAAGATGAGCAAAGCTGGGAAATGCAGACATCGTATTTCACTGTCTGTACTGTAACATAGCTGTCTTTTAACATGTCACTGGGACTGGATTCTGTGGGGTTCTAGCATTATGTAATTTAAAAGATTACCAGTAGGCCAGATATGAAGTGACTAGAGTTAATAAGTGTTTGACTGAATGAGACAATTTGTCTTATTCTTTTATTTTACCTTACTATTTTCAATTTTCTGTTTTCTTCTTTTCCTTTATTTTTCCTTTTTTCCTTTTTTTTAACTTTTTTCTTTTTTTTAATATTATTTTTCTTTTTATCTTTTTTTCTTCTTTTTCTTATTATTTTTTTTTTTTCTTTTTCTTTTTCTTTTTCTTTTTCTTTTTCTTTTTCTTTTTCTTTATTTTTTTAAATGAAGTGAATCAACAAAATATGAATATTCTTTTCTGTATGAAACTTGGATTAGATCGAAATAACAGATTTAGATTTCAGAATGTCTTCACTCACTTCGTTGTAAGTCTGAGCAGACAATATATAGCAACACACATGATTTTTTAAAGTTGTTTCAGTAATGATCAGCATTCAAACTGTTATAGAGAGTTCATTTTACAACAGAGCTAAAATGCATTCAAAAACAATGTGAACTAAGGTGTCTGTCATTGTGTTGATGTTTCTAAGAAAGTTAGTGGTGATAATGTCTAGTAAGACTGCACGCTGTTGTAAGACTTCACTCAAAAAAGTTAAGATAATAAAACTAAGACAAGGTTATGGTAATGCTGCTTTTCTGTTTCCATGACTATACTCCATCTTTAACACCTTAGTAATCTATTATATCAGCCTCTCTTATTTGGTGGAAATAAAGGAAATTTTTGCTGCATTTCAGTGATGATGAGTAAAGGCAGCAGTTTATTGAGATTTTTCCACCTTGACATGAAAATTTCTCATTATGTGTTGATATATGAACTAAATAAGAAAATAAATTATTTTGGGTTTCTTATTTAGCTCATATATTACAACATTTTAGCTAATATTTTGTGTAAAATATTTCTGAAGAAGTTGATTATATGCATATTTTAAATAGATCTGTTCATAATAGTGTTATGTAGTCATCAGACGATGCAGAAAGAAATAAGGCAAATTACATCCAAACAAATCACAAAAATTCACACTGAAGTCACATTAGAAACTGTTACTAATAAACATCTCAGAAATATAATTTGTTAAAATGTAAAGACAAAAACTGCACTTCTCCCTTGTTGAGAAGTGAATTGAATTCGGAGTCCCTGGGCTTTGCTGTTTGATCTTAAGTGGGTGCTGTATTTCTCCCCTTCCTATATGAGACACGGGAAAGTAGGCTCAGTAGAGAGTGGAAAGGAAGTTATAACAAAATGAATGGAAATTTTATGTTTTTTTAACAGCAGAACAGCTAAAGGTTTTACTTACATTGAGTAATGCTTTCTACAAATGTGAAGTATTTTTTTAGTCAAAATTAACTTTGACTGGATTTTAAAATACTGACTTTTTTTTCTTGCTTGGTTATCTCTTATGTTAACATGCCTATACAAAGGAACTTTTGGCAAATAGACTGGCTTTGATAAAAGTATCTTATTTGTTCTTACTATTACATCCAGATTTGAGATTTCATCTCTTTTAGTAACATATGCATATAGTGATGATGTGTAATAAATCTATACTTGTTTTTTTTTTTAATATTTGAAAATAAAATTGAAGTAGTAATTTCACTGAATTCTAGAAAGAACAAAGTGACCACATTTTATAGTACTACTAGTATTACTCAATGCACATTGAATTATTCATACGTAACTTTCTGGTCTATTGATGCCAAATATGTTTACGGTATAAAATAAGGAAAGGAGGGAAAGGATAAACAGATGACTTATGCTTTATAATCAAATTCCAGTTCTTTGGGGTGTTGGAAACATTTATTTTCCTTGTGTTTTAGATGTAATTAATTTTTTTTTCTCTTTCATTTCATGCAAGGATCAGACCTGTATGCAGCTCCCCTTAATCTTCCCCTGGATTGAGTACAGTCGTTTATGTGGGCTAGACTAAAAAGGTTTATTCTTTTTATGAACCACAACACCCCAAAATTTGTTCTGTGTCCCATCAAAGAGACCTGAACTGTTCCAGTCAGGAACTGAGCACTCTTAAAGACAATTTAATATGATCTAATAATGATAATAAAACAAATCAGCATCTATTAGACATCTAATCTTAAACTGAAGTCCTGAAGTCAGAACACTCAGACTGCACTGAGGAAGGCCTTTATCATGCAAAGCAGCATTGGACAATAGTGAGCCCTGTCTTTCCCTATGGGTTTTGAGAGTGCAGTTCCACATATTCTTCAGTGGCAAAGCTTGTTTAAAAGATCACTTTTCTAACACCACTTGCTCATTACTGCCCCTATGCCAGAATTCATCACTTCTTCAACATAGCAGCACAACTTTTTGTAATGCTGTGCTGTAAACTAAATCATTGATGTGAATAAAAAAACCTTGGAGATTCTTTTATTAATACAGTTCATTTCAGTGATCTATTCTACGTTATGGCCTTACAAATGTTTTCAGCAGCACAAAAGAGAGAGTGGTGAATGAGAACAAGCAGTGGGGGGTCAAGGTGTGTGTGTTTGTATTGGAAGTGAGGACCTCTTAAATTAGCTTCACTTCCAAAGAAAATATATGTGGAACTACACTCTTAGTCTTCCACCTGCTCTCTTCTTTCATACAACTTCTATCCACATTGTTCTTCTGTTCCTCCCTCCACGGCAGGGATTCATTGCTTAAAGCAAATGACTGGTAGTTGAAAATTCCATTTTCTTTGGCAAAGTGTAATTTCTTAGGTAGGAGGGCTCCACTGAATTCCCAATAGCGCTGCATTCACTACCAAACATATCTGCAAACTCCCATCACAATGTAAGATTTTTAACACATTCTTTCCTTTACTTCAGATGTAGAGAGAAAGGGAAACTAAGGCAGGCATAATCATGACAAATACATTTCCACACTCTCCATGCAGTCATTCCTGCTTCTATTGATATAAACAAACTTTTCTTTTACTTCTAAGGAAACAGATTGCTGACAAACTAGATAAACTGAAACAATAAAATGAAGCAATACATTAAATTACATGAGCAGTAGCACTAATCTCTCCGTTTTCATGCTAGAACTTATATTTTCTTTACATAATTCCTGTCCCTTTAACAAAATTTAAGAAAAGAATACAACCTAGTGTAAGTATAAAACTGCGACAGCCTGAGTAAATATTTTGCACACAAAAGTAGAGTGGCCCCTGACATTTTTGCCTGACTTCATATTCATAGGGATGGAAGTCTCTCAAGCCTGAAGGATGTGATCCTTGAATATTAACCAGCTTTCCTATCTCCTCTTCCCTTCAGGGTTTATCTCACAGTACGCTTTCAAGCAGATGTTTGAAGAGACCAAAGTCTGCCCTCCTGAAGTCCAGTGCCGTGAGCAAGCCTTTCATCCTCCATCCTGTCCCCAGGATCCAGAACTTCACCATTTCATTTTCACTGCATCCAAGGCTCTCTTTGACCTTCACATTCCCAACTAGTTCCTCCCTATTGGTGAATATGAGGTCCAGCAGCGCAGCTCTCCTCATTGTCTTCTTTGTCACTTGGGGAAGGAAGTCATCAGTGATGCACTCCAGGAACCTCCAGGATTGCTTATGTCCTGCTGTGTTTTGCCAAACACCCTCCATTGGGGTGGTTGAAGTCCTCCATAAGGACCAGGGCCTGCAAATCTGAGGCTTCTCCTATTGATCTTAAGAGGGCCTGATCCACTTGTTCTTGCTGGTCAAGCAGCAGACAACCACTATAACATCACCTTTTCTGCTAACTCATAAGGTCCCAGATGTCTCCTTATCCATTTCCAGGCAGAGCTCCATGCACTCTTAACTGCTCTCTCACATAAAGGGCAACTCCCCTTTCTTGTTTTCCCTTCCTGTCTTTCCTAAAGAGCCTGTATCTCTCTCCCTTGCAATGGTAACAAATTAGTGTAACCCAAGGTTTTCTTTTTTGGTTGTTTTTTTTTTTTTTTCCACACTGTAAGCACCCCGAGTGAGATTATCAGGGTTTTTGTTCCCATTTTATCTTGTGTTTGTCTTTATCTCTGAATCATTGCAACTATGATTCATACTATATTCAAAATCTACTATCCAGTCAGCAGTTCTTGCTGTTTGTGGTACAGGCAGTTTCAGTAGCACTGCTGGGAATAATGCTAATGGGAAAAATAATTCTGATCTGCTATATAGGATATTAAATATCTACAGTTGTATTTCAATAATTCTCATAATTCCCCTAAAGAAGAAAATGACATTCCAGCTCCAAAAGAAATAAAGTTAGATATAAACCAGGATATCTTAATTTTTGTATTATTATTTTTTCGATTTATTGTTTCTTGTTTCTTAAGGTATCTGAAGAGCTTCCCAGTGTGAAAAAAAAAGTGAAACATAGTTTTTCAAAGTGAAGTTGTTCCTGCTTTTATTTTCCTTTCCTAGAATGCCAGTTCATTGTCCATTATGATATATCCAGATACAATATCCAAATCACGATTTATAGACAATTTTCTTAGAATCTCTGTGTAAATTGTATTGTATCAATTGGCATTAATTGATGCAAACTTTCAATATTGTATGTTTTTTTAAACAGTGTTTCTTATTGTGAGTAGCTAGGTGTTTTATGTCTGTATTTCAGAACTGGCCAGGAATTTTCTGTGGTATTGTTCTGTGTCTGTTCAGGAGACACATACTGGAGTTTTGACTGTCAGAAAATTACAGTTTGTTGAAGTCACATTGCTTGCGGATTTCAGTGAATCCTGCCTGATAAAGAAAGGTAACCTCATTGTCCTGACTTCTTGGCAGCTTGCCTATCTGATCATCTCGGAGTGCCTCTAAGACAGAAGGACTCCCAAGTTTAGTGTCTAGATGATTCCCAGGAAGGCTGGTGCGAGACAGGACTCTTGATATTTCCAAATTCTTTGGATATTTCACATTTCAAACAGTCAATTTCACAGTGCAGGGCTAGATGTAAGATTCCTGTCTTAAATGCTCCCTCTCCCCCTAGTCTGTAGTCTTACTCTCCTAAACATTTTTAAATATCTCATTATCACATTCTCACATCCAAGAAAAAAAAGGTAATTAAAAATAGACTGATTTTTCTACTGTCCTCTTTTATTTACAGCTTAAATTGCTGTGAGACAGGTATTTTCTATGTGTTTCCTCACATGATGGGTTTTATAAGAATATTCATTTTTTTCCTTAAGTTCTTAGAAATGATACAGCCATTTTCACCATATCCCTGTGACAATTTCTAAAAACAAAGGTCAGATAAAAATTATAAATAAATAAAAATGTTTCCTATAATCAACTTTACACTTTACATTATTTTTCATGTATATATCTGAAAAGTTATGTATATAGGACAATAACAAATGCTGATTTTTTTTTTTTTCCAAATAAGGAAGTGATGCTATAGACAAGTGACTTGACTAAACTCACAGAACAGATTCGTATAAAGTTGAACAGTCTAAAGTCTCTCTGTGTGTAGGGTACAGAAATCTAGCTACTATAAAGTCACAAAAAATAGTAGGTAGATAGATATATTTCATATACAACAGGAAAGTTAAGTACTACAAAAAAGAAAGATGAAATTCCTGTGATATTTGGAATCACACTTCTGGAAGCTCAGTTCACCTTGAAGAAAATGATATACAGCTCATCTTGAAAGAAATGGAATTTGACTTTTTCTTTCTGTCTAAGTCATTGTCCCTCATAATAATGATTTCTTAGTAGATAGCCAGTCAAAAGATTAACAGAATTAAAATCTTTGTAAAATAAGCCTGTTCTCACTGACAGCTGACTTGTCTTTTTTCCCCTTCCTTTTGGAAGACAGTAAACAGAAACAAAGCCTGCAGCAATACAAAGAAAGCTAGCACATTAAAGAGGGATTAACTTCAGGAGGCTATGACAGATGTAAAGTGCTTTGCACACATTGCTATGTGATGTTCAACATATGTTGTCAATTAAAAATTGCTTAAGAAATATTTAACAAGACAAAACCAACATACCCCTAGTTTGTAAGAATATATTGAGCTTATGCATCACTGCTCCTCATTTTATTTTTTTCAGTTTTGCTGTAAGCTGACAAGAACCTTATATAACATGATTCTCAACTAGTTTGTTTTAAAGTAGCACTTTAATTCAATGTATTGGAAAGCTACATTTGTTTCATCTTTTAGCAAGATGATGACTAGATAATTTAGCAGGCAGAGGACCTATTAAACTAGTTAAAATTATTTTTTTTTACAGTAAAGAATCATTCACTACATTTGTACATTTGCATTCAAGATACAGGCTTTGGCACATTCTTCACGTAGAAATTGATAATGTCAACTGCTAGTAAATCTCCCTAGAAAACACAAACATAGTGATATGACACAAGCTCCTAAGTTAAATTGCTATTTTATCCTCTTACATATCTATTACACCTGAGTATTTCCCTGTGCAATACATCGGTCATCCTTTTCTAAAACGGTGAGGCTTTGTGCCCTATTCAACTTCCAAATAGCCACCAGACACTATTCTCAATCTTCTCTCCAAAATACAAGTGCCTCTCTACACAACTACGCTGCAAAGCCTCCATTCAAGAAAATAGAAAAGTTCTTGTTGAACTCTGATGACTTGAGATCTTGTCACAACAGATGTGCTCCTAATGTTAGGAAATTCCTGAAAGGACCATTGCTGTTCCTATGATTGCAAACAAAGAACCTTTTACCCCTGAGACAACAGAAGTTTGCTGTCGTATGAAAAATACTGCTTATCGTTGTGGAATACATGTTAACTCCTATATGGAGGAAGAGGGACTGAAGAAATGTGTCAAAGAAATCAACAAAAAGTTAACAGAGATTTTACATCCAGTCATCCCCAATGACTCCTGAAGATATTCCCACAATGAATTAACGTTTCGGTTAAAGTCTGTAGTTCCACTGGTAATAAAATTGCTGTCTTGAATCTCCTCTGATGAAATTCTGTTTCCAATAGGAAAATATGAGAGTGTTTAAAAATAAATTTAGAGTGTTTATTCCAAGATTCTTTATACTTCTTAAACACATATTGCAGGCTGCTGCATACATCATCTGCCAACCAAATGTCAGCTGAACTCCTACTTCCCTTTAAATAAGATATAAAAGTACTCAAGAGGTATTCAGAGAACTGTGAACTGTATGTGCCCCTAAAATGTGTTGTTGATATGAGAATTCACAATAAATTGCTGTCTTGATGAATGTTTGACTATAAGTTGAACAATTAACTAAGCAAGAATGAAACATATACCCAAATATTGCACTGTATATTAATTTAAAGGAACAACATAGAACAGAAAGATTTTTACCTCAGTGAGAGACAGAAAAAGGCATGGAGGAGGAAAGGAAATTGGCTTTCTGTATATATAGAACTGGAACTACTGTGTGATTATCTTTGTTCTTGATCTTTGTTTTTCTCCCCCATTTTTTTTTAAAGTAAGTACTATGGGATTATGAGCACAAATAAAGAAGTGACAAATGTATTGATCCTAAGAACTGACAGATTATGTTGTACATTCCAGTTCAAAATCCAAACTAAAAAAAATATATACATATATATGCCAAGCATACTGTGTCTGGTTTTGATCAAAAGTAAAAATAAAGTCCGAGAACAGTGTAACATCTTCAGAAGTTTATTATTTTTCAGATATATCAGAAAAGTATTTAGGAATGGAAGAAGTTTTCTGTTTCTTATATATTTTGTGTAGATAATTTCCAGTATTTAAAGAAGTCTGATATTGTGAATTGAATCTTTGTTAGTTGCTTAGATACGTTTCAGTATTGTTTGATTAAGTATAACCTATATGTTCACAAGGAGGACCGAAAATCATGTGGGCTTTTAAAGTCTCAAGATGTGGTAGCTTATTAAGAGAAGAGATAGGAAAACTTAGGAAATTGTATTAAGTATTGTAAACCTTTCTTCTTGTCCACACAGGCCTTGCCCGAGGCATTGTTACTAGGAAGGGTAGGCTACTGTGAGATTTATCAGCTACGTGCAGAGCTTGAATTGATATTCACACAGAAATGGAAAAATGCATGAGGTGGCCTAATTGTGGGTAGTGGAGTTATGTCCTTGTTGAAGTAATTTAGACTCTTTTTCTGTGTTGAAGCCTAATATGAAAGATAACTATTTGCATAAGAAGTAAAGGATCTTCAACATTCTTAAAAAAATAGGAAGCGATAGCATTTGTTTGTTTTTTGTATCTGATTATTGTTCAGTAAGCAGCCCTATAATTTTTCTTACTGCGTTAAATTACATGCACCAGTGATCAGTTTAAAATTAACAAACTCTCCTATTTGTAGGTAGGGAAGGCTGTTACATGTATCAAATCCATTCCATAATATTGTTATGCCATGTTTTCTGCTTTTTTTTCAGGTACGAGTTACCTTATTTTCTACTTATCTATTTTGATTTTAGGCCTAGGGTCCAATTGTATTTATTTAATTTTTACTTTTTTTTTTACCCTTTTTTTTTTTTTTTTGGAAGCAAAGTTAGTGTTACCAGATTTGTTATGTATTGCTGCAAACACCTATGTAAAGATTTGCTAAGAAACACATTAGCATTCATCTTTGCTTCATGAGTTTATTATCAGGATATGTTAGAACAGTTTTGTGCCTGATTAAAATGTTGACTAGTTTCTGAAGGAAAGTGCATATGTGCCTTGTGAATTGATATTCAGCTTTTGTGGGTGGCTTTGCAAATCTTGAGAACTAACAGTAACTGGAATAGGTCTGCTGACTTCATCACTGTCTTTACCTAAAGAATGTCAATTAATGCTAGCTTGGAATTTGAACCAAATATACAAATATTTCTAAAAGTCATGTTTTTTTGTGAGGCTTTTGATACTCTACAGCATTTTCTTTCAATCATAACAAAATAAAAAAATGTAATTTTCACTGTCCTTAGAATAATTTTAGATGCATCAAAGATGCAACCACTTCTGGTTTATAACGATTTTCTCCTGGAGATATGTTTATGTCCTCATTTCTAGCACCCACATACCTATAATTTTGATGACTTGATCTTTCTTCCCCTAAAAGGCCTGACTGGAAAGGTGTGGAGAGATATAGTCCTTTAATTATTAATTATCTTGTATAAACAACATTTGTGTAAGTCTCCCTTTTCTAACTATTGTTTGGTAGTCAGAGAAGCCATGTGCTCTGATGGTGAATGGTCATGGGTATCCATATTAGCTTGTGTTAATATTAGCACCACAATACATTGCAATATGTTCATTACAGCAGCTTGAGTGCACATATATCCTTAACATGTCTCTGTAGACTTGATTTTCTACACCAGTAGTGAGATTTGTTCAAACCAGGCCTCTCTCTTCAGCCCATTAATGTACCTGACAACTTGTAAAATGGTTAATTGTATTGGGTTTTGCCTTGGCAGCCTACATATGTCAAAAACTTCTGGCTGCTATTTGGTTTTGATGTGGACTGCTTCTATGGAAATGGTCACATACTCTCTCTCCCATCAAGCTGCAATGCACATATCAATCTCCTTAAACTGTGCTTAGGAGAAGGCAATCTTAGGGACCAGAGGTATGGGGGGAGTGAACAAATTAGAATTTACAGGAGATTTATCTTCTTTTTCATTCTGTGTACAACTTCTTGCACGCAGCCCTCATGGTAGAAGCTGTCATGCGAAACTAAGCTGGTTGTGCTGTGCTTTGAGCTTTCATTATTTTATTGCAAAACGTGAATCAGAGGCTTTTTTCATCTGCCACTTTAGATATCTAATATAAAGTGAAAGTTTACAGTGGCACAGAAGTGGCTGAACAGGTAGTGACAGCTGAGTTTGCACTGAAGAGTTCCCTTATGCAAGATTTGGTGCTGTCAGAGCTATCTGTCTAAACCTCAGTGATGAGAACACACTTTTTAACCCTTTGGAGAATTTTAATGCAAGTTTTCAACTTGACTTTACTTAATCATATCTCATATACCTCATGATGGCTGTAGAAAGGCATGAAAAATCCTAATGTGCAGTGGTCCAGAAGTGCAAAACTCAGATGCAAATAAAAATATGCATCAAGTTTCTATATACGGAAGAGTAATTTCCAGAATGTGAACAAATGGAACATATTTAACATGAAAAGATGTCTGAAATGGAAATTATAAAAGTAGAGATTTAGCTTTATTTGCTTGGTTTGTGTCATTTGGAATGTTTCTTTTTTTTTCTTTCACGACAGGAATCTTAAAACATATCTTCTGCTTGCTTCAAATTTTGCATAATTTTGTTGGTTATTACCTGTTTCAGTTTTTAAATTAGAAAATATATTTCTAATTAATTTGATTAGTTACTATCTATTCAAACGACTCAGTTATTGCATAGTACCTGAAAAAGAAATTCCATTCAGTTTGTACTTCCGAAATATTTACCCATTTGTACCCTTAAATTATCTACAATGCAGTCTGGCTGAAGTTCCATATTGAAGAAGTGACTAGTATCTTTAGAACTTGAAGACAGGTAACATTGAGATAGATCCTGATCCTGTAATACACAGTTGTATGGCGAAACAATTTTCAAGGCACACTAGCAGAGCTCCAGGGAAATCAAAGGAGTGTCTGCCCAGACGCTGGAAATTGCTGCTTAGAACTTCTTGTAAAGTTGTGTAATGCAGGGAATTAATGGATTGGTAGCTGTTTTAAATACATCATTACATATTTTGGTGAGCTACAGATGAAATGAATCTTATTTAATATAACAAAGAGATTGAAATACTGAATGTATTTTGTCGTATATTTTATAAAAGTTTTCCATGATTTGGCTTCTTTGCCATGTTTAGGAGATTGATATTTTCCACTTCTCATTCACAAAATATTCATTGTGAGAACTTTGCAATTGAGGGTAGAATATAAAGCTTAGTTTTTAAAAACTTCATCCTTTAAACTTGTTCATAACTTTACTGACATTAGCAACACTATTCGAGCTACTTATTTTACCTGTAACAGGGAAACCACAGATACATAAATGATCACTGCATCATGATGGAAAGTCTTTATCTACCTTATGGTAGATTTATCATGGAGAGAAACTCACAGATTTTGTAGTTGAATTTGTGCCAGCAAATTAAACAATACCAAAGAACATCAGTGGGCATGGGGATGCTATCTTATCTATTGCTAAATTAGTAGGAAGCTCTGTAGAACCATTTAATCTCATACAAACACTCTTGTCTGCCTTCAGGCACTATTGAGGAGTGAGCATGAGCAAAGAAATGTTCTTAATAGGTGATTTGGATGTTGCCACTGTGTCTTGGAATGTAAGGGAACATCGCGGTCTAGGTATCACACAGCCTCACTGTTAATGAATGATCCATGGTATACTTAGTCTACTAACACAGATATAAATATGAGTTTTAAACTGTACTGATAAATTCAGCAGCCTTTGTCATTTCATTTATTATCAAGGGAAAATTTGGCCCTTAATAGCTTTTCTTCTTTCCAGTCTCTCCCATGTTTTGTACTTATTTATTCTTTTCTTTCATGTTTTCTCCTCTCTAGGTCTTTCTTGTGCCCTCTTTTTCATCCTTTTTTAAAAATAATGATACATGTATCTCTCATTGCAGGCAAGAGCAGTGCCCTCTTTCTCTTTGTTCTATCACACTCCACCCACTATTCTGCTCTCTTTCATTGTCTCTGTTCTGTTATCTCTTCTAAGCTTTTTATCTGCATTGTTTCTTGTCTTTTGCACACTCCCAGTCACAATGAAGGTGTGGTATTTCAGTGGTTACAGGGAAAGGAGGAAAAATTAAATTCACTGCATTGAATTGACTTTCTGTGAACAAGTCTCTATATGCACAAGTCTAAGACTAATCATAGTTGAATGCTAATCAGGCTATCAGAAAGTAAATCTAAATTAAAATAGAACATTTTTTTTTTTAAATTAACAAAATGTTTAGAGAGAAAATAAAAATATTTTAAGTTGTAAGGAATGCAGTGGTCCTTTCTGGCACCCTAAGACCAGCTGGAATAAGCGCAGAGAAGACTCAGTTCCCCTTGTATTTATCACAGCAACCTTCAAGTAAGATTAAGCTTCTTACCTTTCTCCCCTTTTGGATTAGACTTCCATCACACTTGCTTCTGTACTGTTGAGACACTAAATCGACATTCTGTGTTGACCGCCACTCAGTCATGTTGTATTTCTTGTTTCTTTTGAAAATTGGTTTCTTGCAGAATTAGCCATTAAACTTTGCTTCAAAACCTGTTTACATTTACTCTTATTCTATGCATAGTATCTTTATATAACATGGTTCTGTTAAGCAAAAACTAATGGAGATTGCTCAAAAAATACTAAATTCAGACAAAAATTTACCTAAGGGCCAAATCTACAGCTGTTTTTAAATGAAATAATAGTGTTTATTTTTCTAACATTGTTTTGATTTATGTCATCTGTGTATTTGACTTTATGTATCCAAAATATATGGCATGTATATTCAAAAGATTGGAAGTTAGTCTTCTAATAAACATTCCTAGTAATCATTGGGGTATTTTAAAGTATACACTACCCTGTATCACCCAAACTTACTTCAAATGCAGCAAATTACTTTCAGGACACCACAGTCTTGACACTACTGATAGCTCAGACTTTTCTGTCTAATGCTTTGCAAAGAACGGGAAAGATCATCTACAGACTTTGCATAGCATATGTAAGGAAAGCAGAAATTATATCCACCTTGCTTTCCTCTCTAAAACTGTTCTGCATGCAGGCACATAGTGTAATGATGAGAGGTAGAGATGATGCATGACCCATATGCACTGTGGTTAGACTGGTAGAACAAAACTTGCATGTAAGAGAAAGCTGGTTTTGTCTTATAATAAATTTGAAAGAAATATTTTAAAAGGTACCTCTGATTTGTTTACACTGTCTTGTCTTTCTAGCCCAGAGATGTTGACTTTTAAAATTTTTAGTCTGTGTTTTGACGTTTCATACAAATAGTTAGCTGTCAGCTCAGACTCAGAGTTCTTAATCTTTTCCTTAAGCTGCCTCAGTTATTTCCTTCTTTAAGGTGAGATGAATTATGTTCTAAAAGTGCCTGCTACTGGCTGTTGCCAAAAATTGAAACCCATTCACAGGCAAGTGTTTATAAAGTTTACAGTTCGGTAAATTGAATTGCACCCTGAATGTCACTAAAATCTAGACTTTTCTAGCTAATGCGAGATCTCTAGGTCATTGTACTCAGATTGCATTTTAGTCTTACAGATTTTTTATAGTCCAGCATGTCAGAGGAGAATTCACATGCCTGAAGTCTAATACAGCATCTTCTTTGATTATTCAACCCTCTTTTTCTTTGTTTTGATGAATGTATCTTGATTTACTTTCATCCATTAAAAATCCTGACACAAATAAGATTTTTGCATCTTGACCTCTGACTATAGAGATCACTTCATAACACTCTTCTGCGTCCCTTCACTGGTATCTTCTATATAGAGTCAAACATAAACAATGTGTTTTCTCTTTCAGGGTCTTTCACAGAGTCTTACCTTCTTCCTTCATTCAGTACTGAGAGGCTGTCTCATTGTTCTTGGTACCTCTCTTTTGCTATTATGGTTAGGAAACATTTAAGCAGATTATGTTTTGAGATCATTGCTGATCTTTATGGCTATCATTGTCTCACTATTTCCTTGCAGTCCTTGTAGACTGGCTTTTGTCTGTGTCTTTGTCCATGTCCCATGTCATACTTAGGTAAAGGGTTATCTAGCATTAGCTGCCTAAAAATTATGTAGACACCTATTCTAAGCAAGTCATGTCTACTCCCTTTCTACTTGGAGTAAAGAAATAAATAACTCATGATAGTAGTGTTGAATCATACTCCAGAGTTCATAGAAAGAACCTAGTTCAGCACACAAAGCAAATCTTGACCTAGAAATCTACCTTTAGATAGCTAGAGGTAAATGAGATTAATGTGTTTTTAAATTGTAAGTCAGCTGAAATACGGACATTTTATCTTCTCTGTTTATGCAGAATTTAATGCAATATGATCTAGGTCCATGGCTGGACCCTAGACTTGTCACCAACATTAAACAGTTGCTAACATAAAACTGGAAAAAGTAGTTCCTACAGTAAAATTTAAAAAATAAACAAAAAAGAAATCAGGAAAATATGCTTTTAAGAATGATCTCTCTCTAGGAGAAAGAGTTGTAGATCCCTAGAGTGTGACTTACTCTTTAGTTTACTTTTCCTAGGTCCTAATATTTTAATAGTACTATTTCAGTTGAAATGACAAAAACGCTCCCCTCATCCCAGTACAGTAATAAATAAAGGGACAAATTTAGATCAGTGATTCATTAGTAACAAGGTGTCATTAGAAAAGCTGTGTCTTTAAATCTATAGTTGCGCATACACATCTATAACTGCGTCAGTAAATCTATTACTGAGTTTAGTCTGAGTGTCTAACCCCAGCTGACAACTGAGCACCACACAGCCACTTGCTGACTCCTCCCTGATGGGATGGGGGGAGAGAATCAGTAAGGTAAAAATGAGAAAACTCATGAGTTGAGATAAAGACAGTTCAATAGGTTAAGAAAAAGCTGCATGCACGATCAGAGTAAAACAAGGAATTCATCACCACTTCCCTTTTTCAGGCAGGTGTTCAGCCATCTCGAGGAAAGCAGGACTCCATCACGTGCAATGGTTACTTTGGAAGAAAAATGCCATCACTTCAAGTGGCTCCTCTTCCTCCTTCTTCCTCCAGCTTTATATGCTGAGTGTGATGTCATATGGTGTGGAATATCCCTTTGGTCACTTGGGGTCAACTGTTCCAGCTGTGTCTCCTCCCAAGTTCTTGTGTATCCTCAGTCTGCTCTCTGGTGGGGCGGGGTGAGAAACAGAAAAGGACTTGACTCTTTGTAAGCACTGCTTAGCAATAAATAAAACATCCTTCTGTTATTAAGAGCATTTTCAGAACAAATCCAAAACACAGCCCTATACTGTTAAAATTAACTCTATCTCAGCCAAAATCAGCACACGGTTTAAAACATAAGGACTGATTTCAGCTATTCTTAAGTTGGATATTTTACATAGGCAGGCAATAAGAGAGAAAAAAACATCTACTGTAACTGATTACATATGATACAACATAATGTAATTTGACAGATGACACATATCACTACAGATTAGTAAGAATTTTAGACTAAGCCTAATCACTTTCTTTGTTATTGCAAGATTTAAGCAGAACTCTAGTATTTTTAAATAAAACTTTTAGCTCCATCTGTCAAAGAACAGCAACAATACATATATTGGTATTAATGACTATCTTAATGATTTTGATATAATGACATCTCATTAAAACATAAAAAAAGAACTCCTTTATTTTAATAATATTTCAAGCTATGAAGTAAAGAGCAGTAAAGTTGATATGCACCTATTTTGTACCATATGCACATAAATAGACAATTCAAGTAAAGTATTTTGATTTAAAATAAGAAATACCTATTTAAATTAAAGAAACTATCATAGGACAATCTCTTTTATCATTTGTAAAAAAAAAAAAATTCTAATATTTTATCTCTCTATTCTGTAAGCAGAAAGCTGCTGCTACCTGCCTCATAGTGGTGTTGTTTTTTTGTTGTTGTTTTCCTTATCTTTCAGTGTACACTGTCATACAGAGTGACTTTTAAGTCACTAGACAGCTGAAATAATGGACAATTGGTGACTCTGGACAATCAAAACAATTGCCAATAGTGGACCATAGTATAAATTTTCCAAGTGGGCAAAAGGATCAAACCACAGCTGTGCCACCACCGTTTAGCTAGAAAATGAACGGTGGAAATATGTGCTATATAAAGCTTTGATGCACGATGCAATTACCACTTTCAATCTGTTATGGATGATTTTACAACAGCACATATATCAGCTTCTCAGCAAGAATGTTGTGCTTAGCTGTCTCAGCAAAGTCTGAGATTCACCAAGTTTCTACCACACCAATACTTGTCTCTAGCAAGTTCTTGTTCTGCATAAGTAATGTAATTATGAATCATATTTCCATTCTTATTTTGAAAATTATATCGATATTTTCTTGTTTAGCAACAAAAATTCATTTCCTTTGGTTTATATGAAACAAAATATATTTGTTGTCTGTCTGCAACTGTTTACCAGGACAAACATTGATCCAGAGTTACATTAGTTACTCTACTCTTTGAAAAACACTGTTTTTTCTGGAATTGCATAGCCTAGTTAAATGATCTGAAGGTCACAGTAGTGAATATATCCTCATATTTTCTTTTATTCCTTAGCATTTTTTCACCTACTTCAAATAATTCTAGCGTGTTCTATTAATAAAAATGGGCTAACAGAGTTTCTTATTTTTCAGAGTTTTATCTTCTTATTATGAATAATTTTAGCTATTAGGATTTTCAGTGATATATTTTGCCAAGTTCTCTTCTTATAATATCTACAGTGTTGGAGCTTTCTACTTCTTTTCTTTATCTTTTACTATTTTTTCATGGTTTTGCATTTGTTCCCATTTTACCAACTTCACAATGAATTCTAAAATCACAAGATTTTATTGAGATAAATACTATATATTCTGAAATATTTCAATCAGAACATCATTGATTTAGACACAGTATAAGCAAACAGAAGTTATATCAGAGGTATTAGTCTAAGCTGTCAATGAGGTGTTGAAAGTAATTGGAAGGCTGAAAGTAGTGTTATCTATATTATTCTTTATCAGTAGAAATTCAACACATACAGTATCCTGCTCATAATCTCAGGGATAGACTAGATTACTCTATTCTGAGTTAAGAGAGAATTTACATTTCACATCAAAATTTTATTTTATTCTAATGCGAGAACTTTCCCAATTTCTATGATTATCTATACTTTTCATGTCCACTATTTTTACAAGCCTGCTAGTGCTGAAGGTGCCCTTTCTTTCTTTCTTTCCCCTGTAAATTTTGATTAATCTTGATACATATTTGAGTTTGATTCCCATGTGAAAACTCTATGTGGCCCTTGGTGTGTAATAAATGACATGTAAGGTAAACAGTCCTCTAAAACCTTCCCAAGTAGTTATGTACATCAGGCTTACCTGTACATACTGAAAGTTATAATAAAAGATGTGATCCCTTTCAACAATATATACCTAATTTAAACTAAAATTGCAGTTCATGGAACATATCCTGCCACATCCAGAACTGATGTTTTCTGACCTCCCATGCAGTGCTCCATTTCCAAAATCATGTACAGGACACCAATGCTTACAAGAGTCTATGAGTATGCAAGTTAATTATTGGTTTAGCTTTCTGCAGCTTTCTGTTTGACTGTGCTACTATTTCTGACTTTCCTGTTACAAGCAAATAATTTTCATCAACTGATTTATTTTAACTGTCACAGCAGAAAATAGATTCTGAAAGAAGGAAATTCTAGAAGTCACAGAGTCTGAATAAACTGGGGTAAATGAAATGCAACATAGCAAGAAGGGCAGTATCTTTAGTGGGACAGATAAAATGAGACTGATTTGTCATCCTTGGCACAGTAGTGGTGTGGCATGAGACAAGAGCTTGCAAAGCTAGAGCAAATGGAATTTTCAATGGTACTGGAAGTCCAAAGAAGCCTCTTATAAATGTATGTCAGTGAATAGAAAATTCTAAGTGAAGAGTCTCATCTCACATACAAGTGAGATGAAAGTGAACAGATACATTCTTTGCAGCTACATTTTTAATATATTGCAGGATTTGATAGTCTTGGCTCTCAAGTCTAGAGAAAATATTGGGAGACAAAGCAGAAAAGAAAGGGACAGGAGACAAAAACTATTGGCTAAAGGGAATATTATGGCAGGAGAAATTTTGTTGTTCGGATGCCTATGGGATATATGAGCTGAAAGGGAAAAAAGTCAAGGATGCCTAATAGAAGTAAAAGGGAAAACGGCTGGTGATAAGAAGGGTCATCATATGGGGAAAGGGAAGAGTGCTGAAGACAGCCAAGAAGAAGTGACTGTCGATGGTCTGCAAGCAAGCACAACTTCAGGTTCTGATTCAAGCTAAACAAGAGTAATAAATGTATCTTGGGCAAACTGAGTGTGTGCTGTTAAACAGAGAGATGCTTCTGTAGTATAGAAAGCTGTAACTCTGGAACTTCTGGGATTTTCCATGAGAAAGAAATCTCTGTTAGTAGATTCATATGTGTAACTACCTATTGTTAAATTTCAGATAGGTATATACTGTAGAGTTGGTCTATATTTTTTCATCTAACTGGAATGTTGCCATGATATTTGGATTACTAAGATGATTATTTATACTCTGCCTTTATACATTCCATTATTATTTATAAGCATTACTCAAATAAAGACCAATTTGGATGAAAACTTGAATATAGTCCTTTATTATTATTAATTAAACCACAGTTAGTCATGTAGTTGTCAAAAATATTTCTGTGACACTGATATTTTTACACTATTAACCTATTTCTGTCATACAGCAACAGCAAAGAAACGGACAAAATATGTTTATCTGTCAGAGAACAAGAAAAGTTAGTGTAATAGGAGAAGGGTATGACCCTCAAACACCATTTGTTTTCTAGTTCTGCTCATTTTCTGGAACTTTCCTCAAGTTTCCAGAACTCCGGTGCATTTAAAATGAAAAAGCAAACAAAACCCCACAAAAACCCAAACCCAGAACACATCCTTCTACATTAATATGATCAAGCAGATTAAAAAAAAGAACTTAAGTGAAAGATATTAATCTTAATGGCAGTAGAGATTGTAATAATATATTTAAAATATCAAAGAATCTGTATCAGTTGTGCCTCTGGCTGGTATCCTTGCTTAATCTATACACAATATGCACTGGAAAATCTAATCACTAGCTTTATGATATTAACTCGTCTAGTTTTGTTTATGAATTATGGTAGCAGCATTTCAGATTGACAATCTTCTTTCCCCTTTTCTCACAATTGCAGCCATCTGGAAAATTATTCGTAAAGTTACAGGTTGTTTTTTTTTCTTCTTCTATTGAAATATTTGTTCAAGGAAAAATGTGTTTTGTTATCACCAAAAAAATTATGAGTGTAGGGGAAATTCGTGTAATAATTTTAACTGAAAGCAACCTACCAATTTTACATGACATTCGCAGATCTTCCAGAAAAGGAATAATTGTCCCTTTTTTCTTGTTTGCATCCAGACTTAAGATGCTTACTCACTTAATAGGAGGCACGGGAGTTTAAACCTACTCAATCCTACTTAAAAGAACAAAAGAAGAAAAAAAAAATGCTAAGGTACTTTCCAGAGTTTAGCAGGTCTACCAACGAGAAGTAAGATTGAGGAGAATTTGAGGTCTGAGCAGAGTAATCGAGTCCTCCAAGGGATGTATTAATCAAATATCATTAATCAAATAACTGACCAGTTTGCAGTCGCTTAATACTCTTATTCCTTTTAGTATGAGGCAGGATAGATCAAACACCCTTAATTCTACATTACTATAAGGAAGACCAGATAGACTGTATATTCTATTTTAAGGGATTTGATGTCCCAAAGTAAATCTGTTCACAGAAAGAGACTGTGACTTTACCTTACATATTATTTCCTAACAGACAATTGCTGTCATGTAGGTAAGATCAGCAATGTGGTTGGGAGAGATGTGCAGTTGGAATACAAGCAGTGGACGTGAAATAGGAGTGGGGGGAGTATAATTCTCCAGTGAACTTTTTAGAGTTGAATACAGAGTCATGAGGTATTGCCAGTTTGTTCAGTAATTCAAGTTTCTTGCATTTCAAGCAAGCAAGCAAGCATCATCATTTTATAGAATGCTTGTGCACTTCCTTTTGAGTGTATTGATCCTACCACTTTAATACCTTTTCATGCAACAGTACAAGTGGAATCCCTCACCTGTATCTGAAACACGCATTTCTGAATAGCTTAGTAAAAACTGTCTTTAATTTCAAAGAAGAGGATGTGAAACTAGCTTGTTTTCTTTTTGTAATAAATGTTTGGTTATTAAGCAAGGAGACATAGTGTATTTGTTTAATAAAATACAAATCAAAGCACTCTGAGTTGCCACAGTTGTCTTTATAACAAGATGATTCCGTTATTTTGAATACACAGAAGTTGCTTTTGAAACCATTCTTGATTAACAGTGACCTTATTTTCTTCTTCCTTTGAACTAAGAGCTTTTTTCCCTCCTTGCAGTTCACGTATATATCTCAAACACCAGATTGTCAACTGACGACTTTGAAGCTCCAGTAGCTGTGGACATTAAACTGCACTGGCAGAAAAATAGCTGTGATGTCAAAAACGGAACTAGGAGGTTATAAGCTCTCAAGAAAGATTAGGACAAAGCTTTCCAATGACAAAGGAATTAAAAGAACATGACAAGACAAAACCAAAACTCTTCAGTAAGCATTGTTTTGGCTTTGAATTACCTCTGTGATGTGGGAGAACTAAGTATGTCACCTGTACAATATGGTACAGAAGCAGCTGGATGTAAGCCAGAGTGACTATTAAGAGATTCATGTCCAAAGCACATGCATTTAACCTGATTTTAAGAGTGATTACTTCCTTTCCTCAAGAAAGTTAAGATATTGTTCCTTTCCCTTGGAAGGCTGTTGCAAAAGATGTTGGCACATAGACTTATTTAAGATTTCTTCAGTTGTGCCCAGAAGGGGTAATGGCTTGGACTACAGCAGTTTAAAGTGAAAAGCTCTGATGAACCTCGTGGAAGTTGCTAATGAAATAGACAGTGACTGAGAACAAGAGAAAAATACAGGAACCAAATTTGTTTCATTTTTTCTGACTTAGCTGTACAAACTCTGTGCAGTAGGTATACTAAATTACTTCATCCACAACACATCAAGGGAGAAATTCCCACAGAGGAATTGTATCTCAAAAGGTATGTTCACAACATAGTGTCACAAAGGCTAATACCAATTACTGGCTCGCTCTTTCTGAAGGCTACGCTTAATGTCGCCATTTAACCCTAAGCTTGCATTTAGATTCAGTAGATAACCTTTTCTTTTTTTTCTCATCTCAATCTCTCCCCATCTCCGCAATCCTACCTGATGCACCAATTGCTGCATTAATTTAAATCATTTGCCATCTTTTGATAAGATCTCTCTAGGATATCAGGAAAATTAAAGCTGTCAAAACTATACACAATTAAAATTTGTAAAATTAATGGGCTGCAAAATAGTGAAGAGTTTACAGTAGGCAGTCCAGATGATCAGGTCAACAGGAGATACTATTAAAATGATCATGATGAATGGTGACAGGTAAACACTGCCATGCTGAAAAGTGCATTTATTCAGAAAGTAAGTGCTATTATAAAAGAATTCAGTACATGAAATACTCATATAGTTGCATTTTAAGACATTTGGTTTTTTGCTATCAGTATTGTGATGGTAAGGTCCACTACTTTTATATAGTGACATGAAATGCTATTAAATGCTAATAATAAAAACATGGGCTACTAAACCTACCAAAGAGCTATTCTGATGCATTAAAAATTAAAAAAGAAACCAGTCATTCAGTTGAAATCTCATGAAAGGAAATAACATGACAATGTTAGAAAAAGTGCTAGAGAATCTCAGTTTCCTGACAGATATTCAGCTATCTTGCAATACAAGGATTAAAAAAATAGTTCCCACTGAAGAAAAACTATGAAAGAGTATCAATCTCAGTGGTCCAAAAGAGATAGGCATGGTAGTAAATACAATGCTGCTAAATCAGTACACTTGATGTATTTGTTAAACAAGAAAAAGTAATTGATTTTAAGCAGGAATAAGCCATAAGCCTCTTCTGCATAAAAGGATGACCTCTGGCCTGTTACCTACCACTTATTAGTACATTTAAAATGCAGATTTTAAACTCAGATCTTATTTTACCTTCTTTTTAAACTTACACTATTCATTTGAGCAAGTATCAGAGAACAACGATCTGCAAATTAAATTAATTTACTCAGCCTTCGTTCATCCTTTTTTTTTTTTTCATTTGATTTTTCCAGGTCCTAGAGAAAATAAGTTTACCATCTGGACAGTGTGCAGAAATAGAAAGTTTCTGAATATTAGCAAAAGCAAGTTTGATGCACTAAATAGCAAATAATATTCTCACATGAAACCTTCTTCTAAGATTTATGTTCAGCACGAAGACAAGATTTTCTGACAAAATTAACTCAGCAGTCTCACACTGACTCCTTACTAAAATGATGTCTTAAACAGTATTCAGAATAAAGAAACTAATTGCTGTGAGAGAGAGCAGAGGCAATGTACCTTACTTCATATTAAGAACCTTATAGCAAGGCTTCTCATGGGTTTGCATCAATACTAATTTCAGACTGTCTTCTCACTTCCTTTGCTATTCCTCTGGTCCCTCATCTCACAAAGACAAAAAAATGACACTGTTCCTTCCTGATATACTTAACAGACATTACTGTGAAAGAGCCAGGATCTGTATCATATTACTGAACAAACACAGAACGAGCTATAAATATATAGAACAAAAAATTTGAGCAGATTCAGACTCATTTTTGAAACAGAAATGCTGTGAGTATAGCTGTGAGCCTATTAATTATAAATTTATTTATTTATTACTGGCTTTAGTTTTCCAGTGAAGTTAACTTTCAGAATGCAAACTGATCAGTCACCTGAAAGCTTATCATATTAATTTGTCTGTATTATCATAAATAATTTTCAGACAGGCCCAAGGGCCTTGTCTTCCTGAGTTTTCAGGATAAAACAGGAAGTTCACAGTGTTGTGTTGTTGGCCTTAATCCAAGGGAAGCTGTGAGACAGCACAGATATTTGGAAGGTTAAAACTATTGTTTACCATTTTGACATCCTATTTTGTCCTTTCTTCAAACTGTAATTCTGAAGTAATCTCATTTAAATCCTTGAAAATGCAAATAGATAAGATTTAGTCTGTTATTTTTTAGATTTTCTCTAAATGGGGAACAAAAAAAAATGACTTTCAGAATAAGGCCCAAATCATAAAAACACTAAATATAATGAGTGAAACTTCATACATCGGCATATAAGGTAGCATGTGCATGCCTGTTTTAAGCATCAGAGCCTAACTCTAGTATTTAAAACTGAATTGATATCTACTGAGCTCTAGTTTTCGTAAAACATTGCTATTTAAGAGATTTTTCTAGTAGCTGTTTGGCACCCTCAGCTTTTCTCAGATCTGATAGATCCTGAAAATTCCAAATTCCATATAATTCTGCAGTTCTTCGACTCACTTTACAAGTGTATATTAATAGTTAATATAATAGTATTATTGTTAATAGCTTACCATTATTGTTAAATGTTGGGGGGCTTTTATTTGTTTATTTTAGATCTTCAAAATAAAGATTTTGGATACAAAGTTTTATTATTTTATATCACTACAGACTATAGTTTATCATCATACGAGGTTGAATAGCTGTGTGAGACAAGGACAACAATGAGATTTATACATATATGTCCTCAGTTGGACAAATTGAATAGCTTCATAGAATCATTTAGGTTGGAAAAGACCTTTAAGATCATCAAGACCAATGATAAACCTAGCACTGCCAAGTCTACCACTAAACCATATCCCTAATACCGCATCTACACATTTTAACAGGGGATGGTGACTCAACCACTTCCCTGGG
>VWZK01017625.1:18574-130837 GCA_013396935.1 Baryphthengus martii | reverse complement strand
AGGTTTAGATTGGATATTAGGAGAAATTCTTTCCTGAGAGAGTGGTTAGGCACTGGAACAGGCTGCCCAGGAAGGTGGTGGAGTCACCATCCCTGGAGGTGTTTAAGAGACGAGTAGATGTGGCACTTGAGGCTACGGTCTAGTGGTTAGGGATGCTGGGATGAAGGTTGGACTAGATGATCCTTTCCAACCATAGTGATTCTATGATTCTGTGATTCCAGGAAGGTTTGTGATGGAGAAAACCACAGCTCCATCACCTTGCTATCATTTCACAGATTGTTTCACAGATTTTGAGATAAAACTCTTACGCCTGTTTACTCTGCCTTCCTGCAGAGCATAGGCCATAGAAAATTACTGTTCAATTTATACATTGAGTCTACACATTCTTTTTAATATATACAGTCTAAACCCATGTGGCTTTAGCTTTCTGCTGGGGGATGTTAGTATTTCTGTTCCTGAAGGGTTAAAGAGAGGTCTCTGGATGGATAAATCATCAGGCAGAAGCACCACATGTATGGACAGCCACATGCTCACAACAATGTCCTTTCCTTCATCTGAACCACAGAATAACCTGCTATTTTATGCTTCTGGTGTTACCTTTGTTTCTTGACCTCAAAAGATTCTGCTTTTTCTGAATCTTTCAACTACTGTACCTATGCAGGGTGACAAACTGCCTGTTGAAGAGCATGCTTTGACACAAATTACAGATATCTTCAGGAGGTGAGAGTGGCCCATGGCCTAGTTCATTTTAACCCTCTACCCTGAAGAAAGTGACACCATGAACATAGAACCATCCCAGCAGATTTCCAAACCCTGAGAAAATATCTCTAAATGTGAGATTTCCAAAGTTTAGAAACAAAAAAATCTGAGATGTTACCTGCACACTGCAGCTAACTCTTTGTTGCAGTTACCTTTCCATTCAATAAACTTTTTCTGATGGACATAATCCTTGTGAAATTCTAAGCCTCTCAGGAAGTTATGAGACTTTCCCAGTAGTGGACGTTTGGTCATAATGTCCTGAAACATTTCATACAACTTCCCTGACAAACAAGATGGAGGCTCGATGACTGTGATTTCTTCCTCTGGGGAATGTCTTTCTGAAATACAGAAGAAACTGTGAGAAAAAAATGTTTTGTTGGGCACCTTTATTGACTAGGTGCCATCCCGTGGGGCTCTCCCCACCCTGCTTCTTCCAGTCTGCTTGAGAACGTATGCACATGACCAATCCCATTTAAACAAAGAGATAGTAGGTTTTCTGTAAAGCAAGTACAGCTTTTATCCTTCGCTCTTTCAAATGATGCACTGGCTTTGCACTTTTGCTTACAAGTAAAAGCCACTCTTCTCTTTTTCGGTCATGGGAAGAGTCATTTAACAGACCATGAGCAAATTTTAAATGAAAAACATTTGTAACTAGCATGAATTCTGAGTTTAAAATAAAATAAAATAGAATAAGATGAAAACATCACATAGTGAGCATTCCACAGGTGAAAATCATGCCAAAAGATCTACAGTGAGGCAACACAAACACAGCAATTTAGAAAGAGCATGTGAGATATTATTCAAACAGTAACAATAGTGTATCTTTCTTAATCCTCTTCTGTATAGGAAGTACTATCTGGTCAAAACCAAATACTGACTTTGGAACTCTTACCTATATCAACCATATCTTTGGCCCATCGTTCCCAGAATTCATTTGAATTTGAAGACCAGTACAAACCATCCAGCAAATTCCTAGTAAAGATGTTTGTCCAAAGACCTGCAAAGTCAAACCACATGAGAAAAATATTGCACCACCACGTTAACCTCCGGCTATTACAAATATCCATGCTACAAATTATTGGCCCATGTGAACCAACCCTGTAGTGACACAGCTTAAGCAACAGGTCTCAAACATAATGGTGTTACCACTTCAATGCTTCTTCTCATGAAGCTACTACACAGTGTAGTAGAGTAACAAAATAAGAGGTATCAGTGACTCAACTGATGTTTTAGAGTGTTTACTGTATACTTGTGAAAGATAAGCATAGAGTTGTTTTTTTTAAAACTGATTTCTTCTTTCAATTGATCTAAGAACCATTTTTTTTCTTTCAGGCATATTTTGTTTTTGTGGAGTTCAGCTGGTCCAGGATCAGAAGAGAATTGGCTCCATATGTGAGTCTGCTTTTGGAAAACAAAGAACTATCTTTTTTATTATTATTATTATTTAGCCCTATGCCAGGTACTCACATGAGGAACAAATTCAATCTCCAGCAGAATTCACAGTGAGAGAAATATAATTTTTGTCTCCACTGGACTTCTGGTTTTGATATCAAAAGCTAAAATTCTGACAAGGATTTAAAATCTGCTGGAAGCTGGTGGATTCCTCTGACTAGCTGCTTTTTCCTTTTTTCTTTGCTTTTAGAGGCAGAACAGCCAGTCAAAGCAGCTGATGGAGGTTAAAAGGCTTCCTTCGTTGTTATGAGCAGAGAAGACTAGCGACACCATTCTCAGGCCACTCAGATGGTTCTCCCCTTTGTGGGATGTTCTAGACCAGTTGTATTTCATTTTCAGCTCCTTCCAATTTTACCCTAGCAATGTGTTGTCTAGAAATATAGTTGAGGAAGTTGAAGAGTAGATGACTGGTCAGGGGAGGAAGGTTTTTGATTTCCTAAGCTTGCTTTCTCAATCTTCTTGTTTGGTTCAGAAAATGGGAAGGAGAAGCGTGCTGCAACTTTCCCACATCTGCCTGGATTAAAAGGAAGGACAGGAGTAAAAGAAGTTTTACCAAGCGCAGAAGTGTATAAAAGGGGTAAAAAGCCCATTGAATCGAGACCTAGAGCAGACCTGCTGGCTTGGAGTGTTGTACAGAGAGCAGCAGCTAGCCAGTACCATGCTTCCTACCATGTTGGGGTTAACAACTTGCACTGCTAGGTCACCTTCCAGATAGCAGATCCGAGATTCTGGCAGCTTCTTCACTCTCCTTCCCATGAAGAACTCGCTGTCAAAATATTCTGAACGAATGGAGGCTCCGTATTTTGGTATGGACACCTCGTAAGGAGAGAACTCTGCCCACTCTACAAAAGAATCGACACATGGCATGTTCACTGCAATTGAAGTAAGAAAACAAAACCTTTCCCTGTGGATAAAGCTATACACAAGCTCCATGGATCTCGCGTGTCTCGGCAGCTTGCTACTATCAAGTAGCTTTGTATTGCAAACTACACTCTCTAGTTGCATACAAACTGAGATGATTTGCCTACAAAAGGAACCGGCTTTTTCATCTCAGAAAGAGTCTAAGGTTAACTCCAAAAGCTTAAGTATATATATTAAAGAATCCCAGATCATCCCACTTGCCTCTCTAAATCAAGAGCACCAAATGTACAACATGCAAGTGTGATCCAACCTGCAAGGAATGACTGGCATGAAACCTCCACTAACCTCAACCTGTCAGTCTACATGAGATAACCAAGCAGCCTGAAGACACATCAGCTCCTAACTAGAAAGTATCACAGTGTGGGCACGGCTGTGTCATTTCCTGACTCAAGCTGTCCTGTACAGGTGTTGCAGAAGAACAGCAGCTATAAAACTAACCAAATGGAGGTAGTAACTGTTCTTTCTTTCCAGTATCTGCTCATTTTAATACCTCCTGTAGACTGTGTCCATTTAAAGGGTGTCATATCACACCCATCAAGCAATCATACTCCATTTTCATACCTTCATCAGTGTAGCCTTTGGAGAAGTGATATTGTCACTTTTCACAGTACCTCTACAAATCAAATAACTATCAAGGCCATTTTCTGGGTGTGGAACCAAGGCAGAAAATGATCACGTTATTTGCCCGCACTCACTCGTAATGTCTGTGGCAAAACTAGAACTTCAGCCCAGACCTTCAGAAATACCCTGTTCATGTCTGAGGGTGTTATCCAGCAGATCTGCTCTTTCTAATCAACACCCAGCAATTTGCAAAAAAGACAAACATTTTATTAAAAGATTCAGTCAGGGCAAGCAAGAGATCTATTCCCCTTTTTTTCTCCACACACATGCACGCTCCCTCCAAATTCTCTTTAGTCCCTGCTCAGAGTCAGAAGAAACTCTAGGAGTACTTACCTCGAAATTTGAAAGTACCGAACTTCTCCTCTTTCACATTGAGGACGGCATAGAAAGGCAGTGGGTTTTGTCCATGCTCCAGTGCCTTGCGCTGGTCTGTGAGTTTGTACTTTCTTGGCTAATCAACCAGACAAAAGAAACACAATAAACCTCTAGAAGAGTACAACCCCAAAAAAAACAAACCACAAAATTGACACAAGATCCTTTGTCATTGTTTAAAAATCGCACTGGGATGCCTCAATCACTTTGGATTAGTTCCACCTATTACACCCTGCCCTCAAAAGAGTAAAGCTCTAAAGAAAAGGAGTGGATGTTTCCCAAATGTGTAGCAGGATCATGTACCTACCCGTTCATGCAAGAACATTTCCTGAACAAGTGACCACAGAGTTGTAAAAGATGACACATGTCCTGCTTTTGCCCTTTCAGTGAGTTCCTTGTGATAATACTTCAGATGTTCTATAGACATAAGGTTGAGCTTGCATTTCGTCACTTGTTCTTTTACTGCCTTAAGTGGTCCCTCCAGAGACTTGTGTGACCAGTCAGCATGTTCATACAGGTCTGCTAGGGTCCTAAAGAACAGAAAGGTGAGAAAAATCACCCATTTATTTGGATGGTTTGGGAAAATTACTATATTTACCCAGCACTTTTCACCAAAGACGAGAATCAGCAAGCTTAAGCCAACGTCATGATCGAGAGCCAACAGGAAGAGCTTTACCTGGGAATGACATTCACTTACTAACAATGTAAAGCTTTAAAAGAGATGCAGATCTCTCTGTGTGTGGAAATGTAGTGTCACAGTCATTCAATATACACATCTCCTTTGCTATACGCACCATGTCGAGCCAGAAGCCCCGGTGACATAGGTAACACAGTCCAGCAGATTTAGCTTCTGAAGAGCCAAGAGATGGCCAAACATAGCTGACATTGCTCTGAGACCTCCTCCTGTTGCCATAACAGCTATCACTGGGACCTGTTCAAAACATAAGTATTATCTTCAAAAAGTTACTCACTTGCCTACCTGGAAAAGTCTAATTACAGCTCTTAAAATTTCTTCAGAAGGCTTCACTGGAGGACTGAAATTAAACCAGAATTCAGACAGTCTTTACCAATGCCTTCTTTAAATTCACCTGATACTCAGTGGGTTCTCCTAACCTCAAAGCTCGGATGAATTTAAATATGCAGTGATTTTAACTTTCTGTCCTCCCCTTGCTCTTTGTAATTGGAATTGCAAAGATAATAGTAAGATTTTACTATAAAGAACAAAACCTGTAATAAATGTAATTTAGAATGGATTCAAGGAAGTCCTGAGCAGAGTTAAGAAAAAAATATGCTAGGCAAACAAAATCATTCCTTGGACAGCATCCATTCAACAAATACGATTCCAGCAAGAAAAGAAACGTTTACTTAAAAATTCACACTGAATCTTGGCTACAAAACATACGTCAACTGAAGCTTGTTAGAAAATGTTCTTTCTCCACCCTAAAGAACTCTTTGTGAGAAGTGTTCTGAAAAATAAAAAAGAAAAAAGCTAAGCCTAAAGAAGGGACTTTACAACAATTTCAGAAATATCTTTGTGAGATGAATTTCAAATACTCCTGTTTTCCTGCTTTCTTCAGGTTGTCTCGCTAAGCCGTGTCTAACACACTCTACTATTGCCTCATATTTTGCTGACCCACTACATCACACTGTTGGAAACTCTGGCTTTGAAGAATAGTATATTATGTCCTTGGGAATTTGACCCATTGGAAAAAATGGAAGCATGAATAGCTGAGCTGCAATTTCAGACGAGTGCAGGGTGTTCCACAAGGAGAACTTCTGTTCTGCTGCCATTCAAATCAACAGGTTTGTCACCAACATGCTGAAGCTACTAGAAATGTTGTGGGGAGTTGTGTCAATCCCAATTCTATAGACTCGCACCCCATGCTTGGATTCCAACTCACAGACCTCGTGTCCATGTAGATCTCTTTCCAGATGAAGAACCCTTTTCAAGGCACTGGCAACCACTCTCTTCCTTTTTTGCAAGAATTCTTGCTCTTCTCGGCACAGATCATACCCTAAGCGCACATCTAGTCTTTCTGTGCTGAAACATAAACAAACCCAGGGGTACAGGTGTTTAAAATGTGTATGGTTCTATTTACAGCAACCACAGTCTACTAATTATCATTAAAAAATCATGCTTCACTTCTCAGATTAGAAAGACAAATGCAGCTCCAATTTCAAATAAATCAGCTGCTTTGCTTCTAATGTGGTCTCTCCATTTTCATAGAATCATAGAATTGTCAGGGTTGGAAGGGACCTTGAAGAATGTCCAGTTCCAACCCCCCGGCCATGGGCAGGGACACCTTCCACCAGACCAGGTTGCTCATCTAGCCTGGCCTTAAAAACTCCCAGGGATGGGGCTTCAGTGTAAAATTTCCTGCCAGCTAAGGATAGAAAATATGAAAAAAATAAAGATTTCGTTGTATCTTTCAGTAGCTTTGTAAGCTGAATCCTTTCTGTTTCTGCTTCGTAGTATTTCTGAGTAAAGGGGGATGTGAACCTAGCAAAGTCTTTCGTGGGGATTTGTACTACAGGTTTATACAGAAACAGCAAAATGAAAAAGATGTTCAAATAATTTTGGTTTGTTGTCTGTCTCAGTATCTTACCATGTAATATTTCATCTTCCCTAGCTTGTGCTTCTTTCTATTGATATCACCAGAACTACAAATCTATTTTCTTAAGAATACTTGTGAGTAACACACAGACTCTGCATATCTTGCTTGTTTCAAATTCCCTTTTCCTCTGCCTTCTTCCCGCTTCATGTCCCTTTTGAAGAAGTCTCCAATCTTACTCTTTGGTTCTTTGACACAAAGGACACTCAGTGACTAAGCTCCTCATTGTTTGAAATTCTCATAATTTTTTGTTTTGAGGGGGGGGGGGTCGGTTTTTGTTGGTTTTTTTTGCATCTTGGCACAACTCTTTTGTCCCAAGGACATTTAACTTTGATCTGTTGTGGTGACTCTTTAATGGTGATTTAACAATTGCTATATTTTGCCTTTAGTCTTGTGCATTCCCTGTATCTAAATAAAGGATACTCTGTTCTAGAATTCACTGTTCAAAGAGCAATAAAATCTTTAGAGAAAAAAAAAACAACAGTCCTCTTACCAATCATTTAGTTGGAGGAACAACTGCAGTGGCACATTCTATAAACAAAGAAACGAGAGTAGGAATGTGAATGACTTGGGGAAAAGAGAAGTGTTGAAATCCAGTTTTTCAATGCCTCCTGGAATGCCCCACTACTAACACCCTACATACAGGGTTGTTTTTTTTAAACTGTGGTGAAAAAGAGAAGAAAAGCTACTAATCACCAAACACATTGCAGAGAGAAGCAAAAGGGGCAGGAGGAGTTGAAGTGGCTGGATGAAGAGGCTGTGAAACAGGATTTCTTCCTTACTGTGAATGTACCTCCATGAACCATCCTAACCCGGCAGCAGTATCTCATTGCCATCCTCCCATTCTTGAGGATAAAGAACAGCAGCCAGATAAAGATGATAGAAGAGGAAACACAAATCACCACATCCTTCCAAAAAGCTACTGAAAGTAAAAGAGAGTCCAGACAGAGTCAGGGAGGAGTATCACTAGTGGAACAGATGTTGATTCTCCTTTCTCTTTACAGGAAAGGCTGCTGAAAATTGTTCTTGTCTCTCTCCAGAAGTTACCATCATGACTGTATGCATAGAAGAATGTGACAGAATTGTTCTTGGAGGGTGAGTTTCAACTCATCTAACTTCAGCCCTCTAAAATGTAGGTATATAGACTGAGCTAGCCACTCAGGCTTGAGAAAGAGCATTGGGGCAACTGGAAGCCTTGCTGGGGGTATTGAATATTCTCCTTTAACTGTGTAAGGACAGCAGAGGTTGGTTTGAAATGCATCTAAAACTAGCCAGGATGAATTCTCAATTATAGATTTTTTTTTTGTCAGAAAATGGCTATTTCTTTGAGAAAACAAACCTTTTTCACAGAAAACATGTGTTTGCACAAAATTATCACTCAGACTTACTAGCTGATTATTTTTATTTTTTTTTAGTGTTATGGTGTTAAATACTGAGTATTTCTCTCCAAAAGATCATACAAAGGGTGAAGAACTTACGTGTCTTACAGGTAAGGTTACTTTCACTTTATGCCCAACAGGAAGAAACTTCAGTGGTATTGTTAAGGTGTCACTCAAATTGCTATTGTCATCTTCCTTATCAGAAACTTTCTACAAAGACCAAAAAACATGTTGTTGTTTGTTGTGGTTTTTTTATTGACAGAACAGAAAAAATCCTGTTCTTTACTGTTTGGGTGACACTGAAAATAAACAAGCAGTATGAAGAGTGGTATTTGGATAGTGCCCGTTACCTGCAGCCTGACTTTGAGAACTGGCTCCCAAGCCTTCACGCAGTGGAAGTAGAAAGTATCTGTGTCCTCTGTAGTTTTCTGTGTTCCCTCATGAGATGCAGGAATCGTAAGCACAAGATTTTTACTCTCTAGTGAAAACAGATTTGTTTAGAGAATAATACTGCAGTTCAGGCAAAGTAGCCAACAAAGTTGGCAAACTCTCTGCGGTAACTCCTCCATCAGCTGCCACACTGGCAAGTCTCCAACAGCACAAGAACTGGTACTCCCACCTTTAACCCATAGCTTGGAGGGCTCCCAGAGTCAGCACTCTCTCCTATTTCCACCATCAAAGTTTACTGTGTCCAAATTTGGTAGCTTTAAGGAAAAGACACAGAGATCATCCTTACAACTGGAGGCAGTTCAGGGACTTTCACCACACTACATTTTACTGTCTTTAGAACATTCTGAATCATCTCTGTGTCCTAAAATGCCTCCATCTGGCTCTGAATGACTGTGATAGGGCTGATTTGGTGATGTCACAGAGAAATCAGCATACCTTTCAAATATCTCCTGCTTTCATTGATGTCCAGTTGCACTTCCAAGCAACAAACCTCACGGGACTGTAGAAGACAGAAGTGGAAAAGTGTGAAGGTAGCAAAGGCCACATCTGCAGCAAATACTGAGACACCGTGCAGACAACCACTGCCTATAACACAGAGTCAGCTAAACTGGTCTCAGTGCTGGAAGCAATTCAGCTGCACCAGAGTAAATCCAGGACTCTTTATCCCAGGACAGCAGCCCAGTTACACCGCCTCAGAACTAGCTTGTCCATACAGTGATGCATTGCCAGAGGTTGTTATACACATTCAGGTTATCCCCAATTCAGGAAAGTCTGTGCAACACACTGTTGCCCAAATAGCTGCACATATATCTGATGATTATTTAGAAGCGTGAGGGAAAATACCTGATGCTGAGTTTTTGTGTATTGTGGCATGATTAGTCTACAAGGCATCTCCTTGCTGGTCCTGATGCAGAGAGATCATGGATTTATTCGACCCTACCCTCCACCTGAGTCATTCCAGTCCCCTTTAATAACTCATGCCAGGACAGCTTTCCAAGCCATTTCAGGAGCAACACGTGCCATTCATTACAGCACTCATGCCTCACACAGAAAATGAGGGGTAAAGAACAGAATATGTATTATTTTGCCTCAGGGGTATTCAAGGCTAGCACCTGGAAATTGTGTGCAGGCTTGGAGTGCTTGGCATGAAGTATTTTGTACTTAGCTGCTGGGCCATCCCAAGGAGATAGGTAGTATACCACATGCTGACTAACACCAAAAGAGGACTCTATGTTTCAATTACTACAATAACTCTTTATTAAAAAGCTCGTTTCCCAAAAAGCTGTTACATTAGATAACCTTCCGGTCACAAGCACACTGAATATTTACCACCACCTTCTACAGGCTCATCCCTTTTGGAACCTTTGTTTTTCCTGCCAAGTACCAGACTGTAGTATGAAACAAAAGCAGTTTTCACTTTGAACACCAATAAACATGAAGTTCTGCAACATAAAAAAACCACAGCTGGGCAAAATATTGACACCTCTAGTACCTGAGGACTTTAAGAACCACGGCTTCTGTTTTGCCATGGAGAGGGCAACAGTTAAGCCATAGAGAATGGGAGTTGTTCCACATCTTTCACTTTATAATGCACATCATGCTCTTATCTATTATCATGGATTTTTTTCTCTCTATAAAATGTCAGACAGTTGGAGGTAAGACAAGAGGATCAAAACGAAGGAAAAGTCCTTCCAAGCTAAATTCCTATGTGAACCTTACCACTAGGACATCGTTGGTAATGAGGTGCTCTGGAGGACCAGGACTGAAAAGACAGAATCAGAAAACAAATAAAAGCTGTGTGAGTATCTGGTATGTTTTTTAAACAGTATTTTAATGACCTTTTTCTGCTTAGAATTAAATATAGTTCTGTTAGCTTCCCTATTTGTTTTCTAAAACAAGTCACGCATGATCACGTGCTAAACGCGTGAACCAAAAGTTAGTAGCCCAATAAGAACAAAGGCAGGAGAGCTCCAAAATGACCAATGCTTCCAACTATATGCTAAGATACAGCAGAACAAAGACATTCTGGTCTGTGTGGAGTCATGTCCTGCTATTAACAAATGACCCTATGACTTGTGGAAAGCAAAGACTACCATTAACACATTCTGTAAATATTTTTTAAGAAAGACCTTCCTGACTGTCTTCCTGACTGTTCCAGATTACAATTCACGACTGATCACAAATGAATGGCAAAAGAGAATTAGTTCCCATTGTGCTGTATGTATGACTGGAAAACATAGAGTTAAGTAATAGAAAGTCTTTCTCCTAAACATCTTACCTTGTAAGATGTAAGTCTGCCACTGAATGGATGGAGTTAATTAATACTATCAGTAACCTATAGAGTCTACTAAAAGCATTTCTCATTAAGGCCAGTAGTCAAACATCACTGTGTTACACCCATTCCTTTCATATATCTGAAAGGACCATTAAAGTTACGGAGTATGGGGAGCATTAAGAAGAGTGGGTCAAGCAGGTTGAGGGAGGTTCTCCTCCCCTTCTACTCTTCGTTGGTGAGACCACCTCTGGAGTATTGTGTCCAGTCCTGGGCTCCCCAGTTCAAGAGGGACAGAGAAATACTGGAGAGAGTCCAACAGAGGCTACAAAGATGACGAAGGGATTGGAACATGTCTCTTATGAGGAAAAGCTGAAAGCCCTGGGGCTGTTTAGTCTGGAGAAGAGAAGCCTGAGAGGGGCTATTATTCACGTTTACAAATCTCTGCAGTGTGGGTGTCAAGTAGAAGGGGCCAGTCTCTTTTCAGTTTTCTGGTCTTTTGGAAGCATCGCAGTGTTCTAGGCATTGTTCAATTAACATCAACACCTTGAAGAGCACCTCTGTTGAGTTTTACATGCATCTTGTGTACAAGTTAACACATCGTGCCAATGTTGCTACTACATTGCCATGATCAGTATATACCTGTCAAACAGAAGGTAAGATTTGTATGAAATACACTGAAAGGAAGAATTAGCTGGGGAAGTTAAGGTAAAAGAAAAAAACTTCAAACTGTAATTTCAGCTCACTGCCTGGAGGAAAAGCTGGAAGAAGTTCCTCTTTCTCTGAGATAATACTATTATTATGCTCTGGCAGATCTAAACCTTTCCGCTTTGGAATTTTACTCACATTCTTTCCATCCAGAATTCCACTTCCAAACTTTCCCATTTCTTAGTGCACACCTCTTTCTAAAAAGAAAAGGGTAAAATAAATATGGATTATTGGAGGCCGCAAGAATTTGGCAGTCTAGACACACCTAAAAAGCACTTCCAGGGCTGACATCTCTTCTGCTAGTGTTACCAAAAAAGCCACGTGTTACCTCTTTCCAAAGCTGAGATTGCTATGGAAACCTCAGGCTTGAAAAAGGCGTGTAAGATTAATATTCTCCCATTGTGGGATATGGAGAATTATACATATATTTCCCAAGATACAATCAGAGGGGGAAAGTTTGACTGAAAGAGAAATACACTGGCTTTCTGCAAAGATGCTGTGCACGGAGGAAAGGCATTGAAGCCCAGGAACAAATGTGACTAATGCCAGTGTCATTTCCATGCACAAACCATTTAAATCACATTCACACTGAATCCAGTTGAGATGAAGCAGGCAAGAGTACTCTGGAGCGAGGTGGTTGTTGAATCACTGTATTCCCCAGTGACTCAGCCACTGGCTGTGAAATGCATGGCACCAGCCTGCAGAGCCACAGGGAAGATCCATGCTAACAGCTTCCAGCATTAGGGAAGTAGCTGTTCTTTGAGGTATGAACAGTCTCCTTCCTGCAATGAGCATGTAGCAATACCTCAGCCACAGCTCAGACAAGCCCAGGAGCTGGCACAGCCCTATCCCAGCTTTGATCTCTGGACAACTCTCTTTTATAGGCTTCTTAACAGAATACCAAAGATGTTAGCAGAACAGATGTCTCTTTGCTATGGGCTACAGAAATCTGAATCATCTAGAAGGAAACCCAGCGCGAACACCAACAGGAGAAGCCTGAAAGAATCATTTAATTCAAGTGGTGAGTGGATTGTCTTCATGTTTTTAATTTTTAAAGGTGGTCATTTAAGAGGAAACGTCCTCTAAGCGTGGCAAAATTGGAATAAAGCCAAAAGGTAAGGAAGTTATTTATCTGGATTATAAAAGAGAAAAATTACTATTTCCAGATACTCCCTGTTAACATATTTTTCCCCCCACAGAGATGGTGGGCGTGAGAGAGAAACTGCTTCATTTTCTCAATCTGCGAAAAGAGATTAATGAAGTCACAAAAATTCAGCACAATGCTATCTGTTTTGATGAGCTAATGATAATTATATATAAGGATATCTGTTTATGCAGACCCAAATCTCACTTAACCTGGAAGCCTATGAGGACAACGAGGTCTTGCCAATTTCTCCCTGTATTTTCAGTCCTTACCTCTGGTTTCAAAGCAAATATCTCACGGACTGTCTCCCCAGGTCTGATTCTAGCAAGATTAAAAAGAACTGTGAACTGCATGTCATCTTTGGTGAGTGGATCTTCATCGCACACTGCCAATTCTAAAATATTCTGGTAGAAGAAAAAAATAAATAGGAACTCTTAATGAGCTGCTCTCAAACAGAGACAAAAGAAATTCGTTACAGATGTCTGCAGCTGCTCAACTAGCACAGTGGCAAGAACCAATAAAACATGTGCTTTCCTTCAGGAGTGTGCTAAGGTGGGACACCATCATTAAACTCAACCGTGGGAAACTTACCATGAAAAAGACAACTGCCTATAACTAAAAGGTCCTACCATCTGGAGACAGAAAAGATGTCAGTGCTCTGCACCACACCAATAACCCACCCAAAGGATACACTCGCTCCATTTCTTCATGCCCAAAGTTATGCAGACATTTATATCACCGAGGTCTTTATCTAGCTGAGGGTAACTCTACTTTGTATGTCCATTGTTTTGTGCTAACCAGTCGGTTGTCAATTCTGTTAGCGAACATTTTCTTCAATTATTTAGCACCGTTGATTGACAGAGTGTCAACTGAGGTTTCCCAGCTATTTAAAATGGTGACAATTCTATTATTTTACTACCTCAACTTCTCTCTGGATCCTAAAGTAGAAAGTCTCATTCCAGATAGGGTTGTCAGAATTCTTGACGGTTTTGGTCTGAAGCTTCACCTTTGAAGCCGACGGCAGCCACAAGCGCACGTAGCAGTCTGATGCAGTCACTGTAGCAGAGAAAAATAAAAAACATTATGCCAGTGTTATAGATGAAAAGAAGGGCAAGGCCATGATTCTGGGGATTAATAAATATTACTACTATTATTTTTTGAAAACAAAAAAAAAGAGTAAATAGACCATCAGTTGGAAACAACCAAGAAAAACCATCTAATTCCAGGGTAACTACAAATCGCAAATGTACACATGCAAACACAAAGTACACCAAAAGCCGTGTTTCCCATGTGAAAAGAAAGAGTTATAAAAGATCCCGCTGACCATTCATCGGCCATACTCCTTGCAACTCCAGTGAACTATGTTAAAAAAGTTTAATTGAAACTAGAGCTAGCTCCACAAAAGGCTGTTAGGATGATTACAGGAAAGGAGGACGCATATTACAGAGAAGATGCGAGGAGACTGGCTTGCTCAGGCCAGCCACACAAGCATGCGGAGCGGCCATGACGGCTGTCTAGAAGGGTTAGGTACTAGGGAAGAAGATCTGTTGCAGTTAAATGCCGGTGTGGGCCCAAGAATATGAGGGCAGGAGCAAGTTGGAAATCTTCATCTCACTTCCAGCCTACATCTACTCCTTATGGTTAGTGCAGCCAGTGCCTTCAGCAGCCATCCTTTGGGAAGAGCCGGGGTGGGAACGCGCATTTACTTTGTGAAGCTTGACAACGGTGTGAAAGGAAATCTCCAGGGTGATGTCTTTCAGAGCTGGAGTCTGGACTTGACGGAAGATGTCTACTGCAGCCCGAGATGCCTAAATACTTCAGACTGGTATCAAGCAGTGAATAACATTGTCCCGCAAGGTTTTGGCAGGAAAGTGGAACTGTCCCTTCAATAGAGTAGATAGAAGAGATCATTGAAACTCAGAAATATAGGCCTTGTCACACTATCACCTTTCTAGTGTCGACCAGTGGACGTTGCTACGTGGCATTTGCCACAGGAGGACAGGAAGCCCTTTGGCAGGCAGCTACCCAACCAATGAGGGATTCACTCCATCCAGTCTCCCTCGTATCCGGGCTTGGCCAAGGTTGTGCTCGGCCCTGCAAAGGTGAGACGTGAACAGTCTCAGCTGTGACTCAACTCACTGCAGTGACATGTTTTTTTTTTGGCTGAACATGTTGGTTTTCACCAGAGGAATACACAAGCCAGAGGATTCAAGAATGTGAGAAAAGGCAGCTCAAGGTCTCTGTTCTGACTGAGGAACCTGTAAGAGACCTCTGCAAAAATGGAGTCTGAATGGCTTGGTCCATAGGACACCTTGAGAAGGAGGCATAGGAGGCTGTGAGAGTGAGATAATGAGTTAAAGAAAGTTGAACATAAAAGTACACAGAAAAGTCTGGTTTGCCTGCATATTCAGCATGAGCTTAGGGCTGGATCTGTAAAGGCCCTCCTCCTTAATCAGAAACTATCAATATGATTTAACACAATCAATCATCTCAGATCAGCAGAGAGCCCAAATGCTACTGTATTTCAGAAGGCTTGAAAGTCTCTAATTTACCTTTGATTATTGTATACAATTGATACATTTCACTAAAAGGTGCCTAAATATGTGGCCTGTATGGCAAAATTGCAGTCCATTACATGATTTGTGAACATCTCAGTTATGAATATCAAAACCAAACAACTCCAAGCAGATTTACAGATTGCCGTGTTCTCATAAGGTCTACGTGCTCTTATTGGTCCAGGAAATTCATCTGGGAGTCTTGGCTTCTGCCAGTTCCCCAAAATGCCACTAGGTATGTCCTCCGACGGAATGACACCTCAGGCATTTGATCTAACTCTAGCCCTGGCATTGGTACTTCTATTGCTGTGCTTTATGTACATTGTTTGTATACCTTCAGAACTTCAGAACATTGCTCACTGTGTAAACTCTGGAGGTGACTTAAAACACAATCAAACCACAACTCACACAGGTCTCTTGACTTGATGTTCTTAGCTTGTATGATTCTTACAGAGAGCATGTGGATGGGGCAAAATTCCATCTGCAGAGAAAACAAATGCAATTAGTTTTAGCAGCTCAGAATACAAAACCAATACGTATTTTGAAACGTACAGGCGACAGTCTGTCCTTCTGCCTGTTCAAAGTGAGGGGACCACCCTTCAGTGGAAATCCACCACGCTGAGATGACGGCATGACTGCACACTGGCCTGTTTGCTAAGTAGCTTGAGGAAGTGAAGACAGAGGAAGAAAAGACAGACTCGGACAACGGTATGGATAGCTTTCGGAGTCACCCTAGAAGTGCCTATTTGCATGCACCCTGATGTGTACGTGACCGTGCTGATGGTTGTACTGCCAACCTGCCGAGGGTCCTGCACCACAGGTAGGTCAAAACTGGGCCTTTGGAAGGCGATACTAGGATCTTGGAACAGCACTGACACTGGGCCAGGACATGGCGGTTACCAAAGTGCTCTAAAAATTTCTGACTTTGTACCCCAACAAGGACTGAACTTTCATGATGCACCTAAGTAGGCCAAGATCACTCAAGGGCATCTAGAAGAATGCACTGCTGACTTTGAGTGCATGGACCACAGGTCCAGAAGAGACCCTGCAGATGAAGAAAAAAAAGTGTCCTGCTATGGAGGAATAATATCACAGATTCCCGCCTCATCAGATGTATCAAACATAGCTAATGGGAATGCAACCACTTCCCTTCCAGACGTGAGAATTAATTCCGTTCACAGGCAAGCTGTCATTGCAACGCTTATTTCAAGTTACTTGTTCCTCACTCTGACAAAGAATTAAGCTTCCCAACTTAAACTGGTCAGAAAATACTTGCATTTTCAAAAGATGTTCTGATAAGCCTGACTATGTATACAGACACGTGACAATCTTAATACTAAAAGTAGGAAAATATTTCCTTCTTTTTTCCAATTGACACATTTACATTTCTTTCTCATTTCTTTTGAGCGCTTTATCTATTTTTTTGCACATTAGCACGGCTTGTCAGGATTGTCGCTACCACTAAGGAATTAAACCAGGGCCAAACCATGTCGGAAGCATTTCATTAGTTTGAACGGCAGCTTAAACTGCACACTGACTGAAATATCCTATTTGAGATATCTAATATATCTAATGAGAGTATCCCGTTGCACCGTAATGAAGGAATTTGACAATTTTATTTGGAAAGTTAGCACCATGATTAGTTTTCCTGATACTGAAACGATTAACTTTAGAGATGCAAAGAGCTGGGCAAGGAGGAGCTTCTCTACAGAAAGAGTCATTCACTACGGTTAATCTAAAATTACTTTTAAATGGGGTGGAGATTACTGGGCATGTTTATTACAGATGAGAACAGCCTTCATTTGGTTTCATTCGGTTTTGTTTAGAGGTAGATTACTTTATATGGATTTGCACGTTCAAACAAAGGCTTCATGTTAAATTTCATGTCACTCAAAGTTACATCCTTTTTAAATTCAGATTAATATTCAAGTCACCCTGAGAAAAGAAACTCTTGTTTTTAAACATACAAAATCACTGATTACTCTGTCTCTTAGCCCCTTAAGGGTTGTTTGAAACACTTGTATAAAAATGCAAGACCCATTTCCTCTTGTGTGTCAAGAACCATTTCTATTACGCTTTCTTCCAGTTTGGTACTGACATATTTAAAATATTCTGAATTTAATGCATTATGGACATTACAAGTTCCAGATGGGACACTTCCGTATTATTCCAGTTGCCCACTGAAAGAATTTGACATTAATTTTCCTGTGCAAATATTTATTTAATAGAGAAGTGCCAACTGGAACACTCAGTCAACATTCCTAGTGGGTTTCATTAACATGAAATATTGGATTATGTAGCCAATTACAGAGCCGACTGTTTTTAATTAATATGTTAATTCTGTGTTATTTTGTAATCAACTTCCCTCTTGCTCAACAGAAGCTCAAGCCATTCTCAGAGCCTCACCGGAGAAGCGAATGTTGGTACACAATTCGCTTTGAACATTTTCTGGTGAACGTGTCCTTGTTGCTTATAGAAATGGTGGGCCTGCTGTTCATCACCAGAGCACTCTCAGCTGTGATAGGTGTCATGTTCACACCCTCTCCCACCAGAGCCAGAGAGCCTCACACCTCCTCCCTTCACCTTTCATCAGCAATTAACTTCCCTTAAACACAGAATCACAGAATCACAGGATTATTGAGGCTCGAAAAGACCTCTGAGATCATCAAGTCCAGCCTATGACCTAACGCCACAACATCATCTAGACCATGGCAAAAAGTGCCATGTCCAATCTTTCCTTAAACACCTCCAGAGATGGCGACTCCACCACTTCCCTGGGCAGTCCATTCAAGTGTTTAATCACCCTTTCCATGAGGAAGTGCTTCCTAATATCCAACCTAAACCTCCCCTGGTGCAGCTTCAGGCCATGCCCTCTCCTCCTGTCACTAGTTGCCTGGGAGAAGAGCCCGACCCCCATCTGACTACAACTTCCCTTCAGGTAGTTGTAGAGAGTGATAAGGTCTCCCCTGAGTCTCCTCTTCTCCAGGCTAAACAACCCCAGCTCCCTCAGCCTCTCCTCATAAGACTTTCCCTCCAGTCCCTTCCCCAACCTCGTCACTCTCCTCTGGACCTGCTCCAGCACCTCAAGATCCTTCTTGAAACGAGGAGCCCAGAACTGCACACAGTACTTGAGGTAACACCTCACCAGTGTCAAGTACAGGGGGAGAATTACATCCCTCCTCCTGCTGGCTACACTATTCCTGATCCAAGCCAGGATCCCATTGGTCTTCCGTGCCACCTGGACACACTACTGGCTCATGTTCAGCCAGCACTCCCAGGAGTCAACCAGCACTCCCAGGTCTCTCTCTGCTGGGCCGCACTCCAGCCACTCCTCCCCCAGTCTGTAGCGCTGCCTGGGGTTATTGTGGCCAAAGTGTAGGACCCTGCACTTGGCCTTGTTAAACGTCATACCATTGGTCTCAGCCCAGCGACCCAGCCTGTCAACATCTGCTCACTGACAGGAACATCATCCAAAGTGACTGTTCGCTACTGCTGATTTGGTGCAGCTCAGTCCTTGTGTTGTCACAGGGTAAAAGATAAACAGGCTCAGATGGGCAAATGTGGCCATAACAAACCCCATGGGGTGTGCAAATCCCCAGGGGTAGCCAGAGGCCATCCCACACCCAAGACTGCACTTACTCCAGCCTGTGATAACCATTCAGAATTGGGCTGATTCTCTTTTTCATCAGAAAAAAAAAAGGCAGAGCTAGTTTTCTCCTACAGTGGTCCTATGTGGGTGTGATTTGGGTGGTCTAAAATGACATCCTTGCCCAAAAGTGCTGGCATTCCAGAACACCCTTCTAGAAAAAAATAATTACCATTAGAGATACCATTTGCTATTTTCGTAAAACAAAAAGCAGAGAGTAATTTCACGATTCATGCAAACTGATAAGCACAGACATCATATCCAGAGTTCTTCACAGTCTTGCCATGGAAGTACTGGTCTTACTCTTTTTAGTTCACTTCCTTGGGAGCAACAGGTTCCTGCACAGCCACACAGAGAGCAACAAAACCCCTCTGTAAATACTCAGAGTCAAAGGTAGCTTAGGTAGCTTTCCCAGAAGTGCATCATTCTATTTTTGCTAGAAAATTAGTAGTGCCACACCGAGGCCAATGACGGAGTGCAGGATTCAGCTACCTCTGTGTGTTTGCATCCTAGACAATAACACTCCAGACCAATAAACAGTAGCAGGTCCAGAGCCCCAAAGAGTAGGCTCAAAAATGCCAAAAAAAATGCCAAGCAACCTCAAACCCCAAACTTCTTTGTACCTGATTGATAGCATTTAACATTGAGCTCATTTCTGTACTCTCAAAGAAGTTTTGGAGGAACTATTTCAGGTCTAAAATACAGAAAAGTCAATAAACAGGAGATAAACCCAGCATGGCAGAGTCACCACAGTTGTGTCAAACCTTAACAAACGAAAAATCCACATCTGCTGCCAACATTTCACTGATCGTAATAATATGCATTTGCTGGCCTGCTGTCTGGTTTTGAGAGAACAGTCGTACGCCAGTCAGCTTCACAAGGACACATAATTCTCCTGTGTATAGGTGGTTAGTCACTTCAAGGTTTCATCCCAGAAAGAAAGACAACTTTGAGAGTATAAAATCTTCTCAAAGCTCATTAATAATGAGGAGCCTACCGAGACAGTCTTTGGATGGCAGTGAAAGAAGAAAACCCTACCAACAGCTCTTATTTTTGACTTCACTCTTTGCCCCTCCATGCTACTCCTAGCACAAGATCTCACGGCCAGCTTCACTAGAAAGTTAGTCTTCTAGGGGGGAGCTTCTGCAGAGCCTGGCAATCTGAGAACCTCCTCCCATCACCACCTCTTTTTTTCTTTCCTATTTTTTTTTTTAAAAGAAAAAAAAAAGTCCTTGGTTTATACATGTTGGAAGGTTGACTGGCATCTCAGCGTTTCGCTCTCCCTGCACCAAACCCAAACAGTTCCCTAAGTGGAGTTATCACCATGGGATGACACCACATTATATGAAGTTTCATATGAGGAGTTCATTCTCTATCTTTTGACATTCTGTAAATAGCTGTAGGATTTATCGCTCGGCTTTATCAATGTATTTCAGACATGAATAATTTCTGCCTTTCACAAATTGTTTTTCTTTCTCCAGTGGTGTACTAGAAACTGTACGGTATCTCATGTGCAAGATATCACACAAAAATGTAATCATTTGACACATTCTTACCATGTATTTTATCTTAGATAATGATGATTTGCTTCAACTACACCTTGGCAATTTATCATATTAAGGTTAAACCTATAAAATTCTTAAGTATAAACAAAATTCATGACCAGCCTGGTTCCAAATCCCTCTCTTCTACATAGATTCTTTAACACCCAACATGGGCTGAGTTTATTAGCACCCCCAACAGCAAGAATACTGCTAGCAGTTTGTCCTTCCAATCCACTGACTATTTTCATTAAAACTAGAGAAATGCAAAGTTCTGATAGGAAAAGCAACATGCTGAAGAAATATTCAAAATCAGGAGAGGGGATAGAAGGAGAGAGCATGACCACAAAAGCTTCATTTTTCTTGCGAGGGACATTTATCCAAAATCTTATCATTGGAAGTTGAACGGTTAAGGGAAAATCTAATTTGCCTTTACAAATATTTACTGTAATTTCATGTTACTACTGGGGGATTGTTTCAGGAGATCTTATGGAATTGGGCTGCATCCCCTGTTTGTATTCTACCAGTCACCTCTTTACATGTATGAGTGGGTCTCTCAGGGCTTAACATGGACAGAACTTCTGAGCATTTTACCACATGAAAATTATTCGGTAGTTCATAAAATAAAACTGCTGAAGAGTGATTATTCTTGTCTGAGCAAAATAAATGACCCTGTTAGGAATATCAAAAGCATTGCCAGCAAGTTGTAAATTAGTATCGTCCACCGTTCCTTTGCCAATTTGGTAGCTTTTTTAAGCAGCAAAAACTGTGAGACTTTTAGTAGGTCTTCCTAGATAGTTCAAAGTATCCACACTTTTCTAAACAACTTGTGGTTTGTAATATAAAAGAAAAAAATAATAAAGAATCCAAACCCAACAGAAAAACACTCCGTTCTGATTTCCTTATCTATTTACCAGTTTACACATACTGAAAAAACGCATTTGCCTGATAGAACGGCAGAGCTACCTGCAGCATTTCTTTCCTTTGGAACAAAATCTTTCTGACCTGAAGCTTCTACTCTAACTTCTTGGCAGTGATGCCTACTAACCAGGAGTACGTCCAATAGATCTACTAATCTATCAGATCCAGAATTATCTTATTAGATACAACTTATTAGATGCAATTATCTTATTAGATGATATTTAAAGTTGATTGATAATATTTACATCTAAGATAGGGAGATAGCCCTGGATCAACAAGGTGGATTGATTACATGCAGATTTTATCCAGAAAGTAGACTATATTTACAACTTTTTGCCCTGAGCATCCAATGTCTGAATACTTTTAATCTATCATTTGAGCTGTCTGTTCAAGCTCCCGATGTTTCCCTGAATCTTTAACTTCACCTGCAAATATTACTATGGCACAAGTAGAGTAAGTCTTCTTTTGTCTTAATGATTAATAGTTCTCTATAAGCCATAACATGTAACATTGTTTCTCACTATATTTAAAATCCATTAATGCCCACATTTCTTTGATTTGCTGCAAAATCCAACATAGGGTTTGATGCATAAGGAACGATTAGATGTAAATAATACACATCTTGCATTTCAGACACCACGTCCATTACTTTTTAAAGACGTACATGACAAAATAACTCTCAGATAATAGTTGTGTTGATTTAGACCAAAAATTCTCAGTTACAATCTCTGGATGGAGCTTACTATTAGAAAACTCAAGTCCAAACATGAAATACTTCCACTAGAATCGCAGATGCTGTAAACATTACATCAAAGACAGCTAAATCAGCCAAAAAGCTGATTAGAACTCTCCCCTGCAGCTAAAGTCCTATAAATTGTGCTTTGGTGCTAGGAAAAGCTGTTGGGTTTCTTCAGGTGGAGCAAGCAATGAACATGTGCTATCCTGAGACAAGCCATGCAGCAGGGCTAAAGCACTTTAATTTTACAGTGAGGGAAACTCCTCAAGGCCAGCCCTCCCTTCCTTCCTGGTGTTCACTCCAGCATATACACCTCCTGATTAAAAAAAACAAACACACAAACAAAAACCTGAAAGGGCCACATTTTCTCTGTGTTTTTGCTGAAACTCGCCTACACGTTAGTTGCTGTGAGGTCAAAATGGAAAGCGGTAAATTCGCAAAGTTCGAGCTGCCCCCACCACATGGCAACAGCAACAGCTTGTCTCTGCCTTTCCGCAGATGCAAAGAGGAGGGAGTTTGCTCACGAGAACTGGAGCAGGGAGGTGCCGAGGTGCCGGGCCACGGCAAAGTGCGGAGCTGCAATTCTCTTACCTTGGCCGGTGGGCTCCCCATGACATGCAAGATGGCGATAGCAACAGAAAGCCCAATTTGGGTAACAGATCTGTCAGCTGACAAACACGCTCACGGCTTCTTGTTGCTGCTTGAATAACCTGAAGGACACATATAATTTATACAGGTGCTGAGCTCCACCCTCTGCCTCCTCTCTGTGGAGAAGAGTCTGCCTACGTTGGAGACGGAAAGATCTGCAATGTCAGAGGTGAGAGGGAAGCTGCAGGCACCACATCGTTGCCTCTCACCGTTTGTTATTGCCCTAGTATTGTCCTGCCAGGTTTTGAGGTGGATTCTGCCGTGTTCAGAAAGTCTTCCTTCACTCCCCATCTCTTCCATCTACCTAATCAGTAGCTGAATTTTCTGTAGTTTTTAAGTTCTTCCATAAAATATTCCAGAAAAAAAATAATTAAAAGAAATCAAAGGGAGTGGATAGCTGAATCTCATCTATTAAAATTTCTGGTGGGAGACCAACCCACTTCAGAATGCTCTTTTCAACTCTTCCTACAATGGGCACTTGTTTCAATGTATTATTGGGAATCTTTCTGCCAACCAGTCAATCGAGTCTCCTTACTTTGAAGTATGTACTGGATAATTGCCTGGCCAATGCAGAGACACTGGCGAAAATAAGATAAATACTAGTACGGAAAGGGAAGGCTGCATACCTTCTGGGCTCTTCCTCTCTACACACTTCTCATAAGAAGAACATGAAACTTGACATCTCCCAGCTTCCCATCCTATTTTCCCATCAGCTTGGACATGGTGGGTCCTAAGGCATCCTCTGGCAAAGTCACAGGTGTGACATCATCCACATCACTTGTGACTACTGTAGACTGCTGACAGGGGACCCATGGGGTGCCTGTCAGGACATTGCTCCAGGCAATCTGTTCTGGTTGTACCTTAATTCACAGCTGTAATTTCATGTTGGATGTCGTGCAGACCTGGACTTGGGAGAGGCCTGGAGGCTACCATAAATTTGCAGTAAGATATGTCCTCACTAGGGGACAGTAATATCAGATAGGACCAAGCCTCACAGCCTCACCAAACAACCAGTACACATCTTACACTGACGGAAAGGGAGAGTGTTGAGAGTTAATTTTTATCAAATATTAGTTATGAGTTTAGCTTTCGGCAAGAGGAGAAAAAACACTAAATGAACCCACAATAATTGCTTGGGAAAATAGGTTTATCTGAAATCTTTGGCCTTAGATTTTTCCTGAAACTGAGATATACACTGTGGATCACCTTTAAACCACTTTAAAAAGCAATTTCCACAAAAAAAACCCCCTGTCAACAACTGAAAATCAGTTCATGTCAGATGCTCCTGGGCTTATACAAGTGACAACCAACATCTCCAATTGACATTTCACCAAGACCCTGCTGCGGCTGGCAATGCAGCCACAAGCCAGCAGTGGGGACTGGATGCCACCTTACCCAGGCAGCAGGGTGAGAACTTGAGCGTTTAGCTAGTTTGTCATCTTTGAAATACTAAAAAGAAAGATATCTCAAATAAAGGTCTGCTGTGTATGTGCAGCAAATCAAAGGGCAGTTGCAAAACTCCCAGAAAAATAAGCCAAACTCCTCAGAAAGCCAGCGGGGGTTCAGATCAATCGCACTCCTGCAGGAACATTGCCTCACTTGGGCAACTTCACAGGAGCAGTAGTCAAGACTGCGGTGCAAGCATTCTTCTTTGTGATTCCTTGGACCCAGGAGTCTGTAGAATCCCATTTCCAGAGACTATTTTTTTTTTTAAAAAAAAAAAGAGCAGAAAAAAAAATGGGGATAAAAGCTCTTATTCAGTGTGGAGTTCTGGTTTTCCTTCTGCTGCTGCAGTGAACTGAGAGACCAAAATAGTAGGCTGACAAATTTACCTCCTAAAGAGAAAGTAAATGGAAAAAGAGCCAGAGAAAAATGAACTCCACTTAAAAAGGGGTACGTCTGCCTGGAAACAGAGCAACACATTAAAAACAAAACAGCTGCATCAGGGGGACCCAGGTCTTAATGGAACAGGAAAGTAGGAAAAAAAAAAAAAAGCTTCTCCCAGAACGCCTTCAAATCAAGGTGCAAAAGTTATTTGAGAGTTATGGAACTAATTTTTCCAACAGCCCCTCCAAGAAGTTAGTGTTTCCAGTAAATCAGCATGGCCAAAATACATAAACCATTTTGTGTTGCTTGTCAACAAGCTCGCTGACAAGTCCCACGTCCTTTTCCTCCTGGACATGAGAGAGATGGGCTGCATGACGTCAGGTCTTACTGCAGATCCAAAAAATGTACAGCATGGGGAAAGGAAGACAAAGAAAGTCCATTGCAAAAAAGAGGAAGAACAAAACAAAATGGGCAAAGAGAACAGAGCAAAGAGGGCGTAGTACAATGCATGAGTGATCCAGTTAAATAGCAGGCAGTATCTTCAAAGGGGTACGGAAAGTTGTCCCCTTCCCCTTTTTAGAGGGAAGTCATGTCAGGCTTATACTAGTGGAGTTAGAGTCAGAAAATATAACACTCTATCTGTAGGTACAGTTTGTCAAAGGGCTGTTCAGGAAGAGAAGAAGGAGTCTATAAAAATTTCAAGAGTTAATTAAGCTGGTGTCATTCTACATTTATGACTGAATCTTATGTCTTTTCTAAATGACTATTAAGAAAGTACTTGGAAACAAGCTAGGAGGGGAAAAGAAGCAGATAAGAAGACATATCAAAGTACACAGAGGTTAAATCCCTTCATATGCTACCTGTTGGCACTAAGATAATGCACAGGAGAGACGACACGAAACAGAATCAGAATGGGAGGAATACAAGCCCATGCTGCTACCAGTATGAGAGAAATAAAAGTTAATGAATAGAGTGTTCAGCTTCACGCAGCCTACCCAGTGGGCTGTTGACTAACAGCCCCTTGCAAGAAGCAATGCAGAGTCACAGCTGAGCTGTCAGAAATCAAGCTGCAGAGTAGGGCGGTAGCAACTCTAAGTGGCTGTGATTTGGATCATCTAGGTGCTGGCATAAACTTACACAAGTTCTGTCCCAGTCAGCTGTTAAGGTAGTGAAGACTCAGTAGAGTGGAGTTCATTCTTAACACCAGCAATGGTAATAGCACTGCAAGATTTCATACAAACATTTGGGGTACAAAAAACTTTGCTCAGTGAAGCACTGTCTTCAAAGTCCTTCCACGCTCAATCCCAACAGCTTCACAAGGGAAGATGGCAATTACTGAAACTCTCCTGTTAAGTATAAATCTCCTATAAATTTGTTTGAGAACATTTGTTTATCCATCCCATGAAAGCTGTTAAGTAGGGATAAATGATGGATCTTCCTAGGGCTAGATGCAGCCATACCATTGAGGAGAAGGAGGTGGAAGACTGCAGCTTTGGGGAGACTTCTTGCACCCAACAGTGACAGTGGGAGATGCCTGTCACTTCCTCTTTGCCTCATAAATCAGTTTGTACCTTGTTCAGTTCAGTGGCTAGGTTAGAAAAAATATAGTAATCTGAGAAAACAAGTGTCTATATTCTCATTCAAATCAAAATTTTTCAAAATGTTCTCAAGAAATCGAGAACAAAAAGGGAATTATTTTCCCTAGCTCATCCTCAAACTATTTTTTTTCTTTATATTTTGGTTATTTAACCACTGTAAACCATAATCTAAACAACAATCAGACAAAACTTTATTAAAATATATCTCCTTTTTTCAATTCAACTTTGCCAAGCAATACTAGAAGTTATAAAGCAAAGCTTCAGAAATGCTGGATTTGGGGGCCTTTCAAAACTGAAATATTTAATTTAAAAAAAAAAAGTTTTCCAATGTTTCACTGTTTCCCCCCTACTTCATTTCTTTTGAGCAAAAAAACCCCCAACAGCTAATTTGAAATTATTTGAGAACTTTGCTTTCCAAACAGGATTTTCACTAGATTTGCGGTTAATTAGAACGCTAAATTGTCCATGTGAGCAGCAGTCAGGTGACAGCAGCATTTGCAAACGAACCGTCCTTCTGGGTTTCAAGATCTAAACCTGTTTCAGAAAAGTAAAAGGTGCTACATCCTCTTACCTATCTCCTGAACCACTGCAATCTTAAATAAAGATAGGATACAGAAAAGCCAGTATCACAGGCTCTTTTTCCTGGCCAGAGTAAGAGAGCTACTAATTTCCTTCAACACTTTGCAGGCGTGGTTGTAAATATGGCAAGATAGCGATCTCTGCAGCCTCACCATGGGAGGAAGCTGCTTATTACTTACCTGGGGTACCCGAGGACTGGAGTGTTATCTTTCCAAGACACGTCAATGTCAAGCCATACATTGAAACCCACTGTGTTTGTTTCCAAGTTCTTCCTTTATTTTAAACCAAGTGATTGCTGAGCAGCTAATTGAAATAATTGCGATATTTCCATTTCATTCCACTCAAGCCAGTTTCTGAGACCTTTATCTTCAGATCTTATTGGAATAATCTGACACTGATGTCAGTATGAAATTGCTTGAGTAAAGACATCGCAAGAGTTAGGTAAGTATTACACTTCAGCACTTGGCTGACAGGAAGACTTGACTTATGGTTATGGTATTTAGCTGCAAATTATCAAGAGAAGGGTTTCTTTCTTAGTTGTCACCAATCTTCTGTATTTGTTTTTTAATAGTCACTCTTTTAGTATCAAGAGAGTAACTCTAGTTTTCTCCTATTGCTTTTCATTATCTGTGATTGTAAGTTCTTCGGGGCAAGACCTACTAAGGAAATGTTGGCTACCGAATGTAGCGAGTGGGTGAGAATTATTAAAAACCAAACATTCCTGTGATTGTACAACACACTGAGCTGCATTCGCCTTTGAGCCCTGCTGTTGTCAAACCCTCTTTCAGCCCCGACACAATTTTATCCAAGGTTCTGCCTTTACCTGAGCACAGCCCTTAGATGTTGGCTCAGACAGGGATAAAAGTTATACAAGGATTTCTTTCAAATACTGTGCAAGTCATTAAGGGTTCAATTCTTTCACTCCTGGCAGTAAGATATCCTCTATGGAACCCACAAAGATTAACAAGACTACAGACAGTGGCAGGTATCTTCACTATGTGACTCTGCAGTTTAGTGCAGTTAATGGGCAGGCTCTTTAAAGAAAGCCAGCACCAGCCAACCTATGTCCTAGCTTAAGGGATGTGGAAAATTTTAGCAAAGTGCAAATATAAGAAAACCACTCATCTGAGCATAGAGCAGGGCAAAGAAATACAGAAACAGCCAATTCAGACTGAACCGAATACTTCCAGGTACATCAAGTTTTGAGAAATAGCTGAAAAGTTTGCCTTTAGGACAGGCATACTCATCATAAAGAAAAAGCAAATGCTAGCACAGAATGCTTGGTAAATATCTGAAAATGCTCAACTCATTCACGAGCCAGCTGTCACTAGAAGAGGAGATCTTGCTCCCCTCCCAGTCCCAAGCTTAGACAGTTCGGTACTGGCTCTGGCACTCCTCTGGCCAAATGCTAAAATCACTTGAGGAGCTGAAGCAATAGAAAATTACTTTTTTTCCCCCTTTTTTTCTGAGGAATTTCCAGGACTGCCCTTCTTTAGTGGCATGTCGCCATTACCTCAGCCCACTAGAACATACAAGCTCACCTTGAGTTCAGCAGTGGGAATCTGACCATGGATAAATAGCATTGTCCATAAGAGATGCCCAAAGCATCAAGACTCACAGCAAAATGAGTATCAGAGGTGGAGAAGACATTAGATAATTCAGTGCATGTCCTTGCAAGTGGATCACTTCATGGATCCCAGTACCAGAAGGTCATGGGGCTTTTCACCACTTCTTTGTATGCTTCTTCTAAAGTTACTGCAAGGTTGCCAAGACTGGAAACTAAATTTTTCCCTTCCTTCACTTATGTTCATAATTATTTTTTTTTTTATTTATTAGATACAAAATCTCTAGACATCAACCAAGCCATGGGAACAATTGAAAACAGAATAACAGAGTTCGACTCAGCCATTAGAACTATTATGAATTATGAGCCTTGCAAGCTTATTTACAGCCATTTAGAACCCTGTGAGTTACTCCCCACAGATTATAACTTCTGACAGCAGAAGGCTACTTCATGAGTACTTCATGGGCTCTATAGTCATGAGGATTTTAATACAAAAGCTCCCTCTGTGTTGATACTTATCCCTAAAGAAAATATCTCCAATGAGAAAAATTTCTTTCTTAGGTAGTTGTCTGTTCTTCTAGTCCATTTGTACCGTTCTTGTGACAAAAAGAAGTCAGAAGTTTTTCTAACAATGCAACTGGGAATTCAGCTGGCTGAGAGCACTCCCAGCTTTATCCCAGCAGTATGAAAGCAGCTTTTTGTCACCTGCTCCCCTTAGCCCAGGGTAGGAGGCAGCTGAGTGTGAGCAGAGAGCCTGGCATTTGAAACACACTGAGCATCTCCATTGGTCCGAGCACCTCCGTTGGTCTCAGGAAAGCTACTCTAACCTGTGCCAAAGCAGAGTCATCCAGGGAGCCTGATACCATCTCCGAATGTCTCCACACATGCATATTAATTCTTCTGTTTCAGCAGCACATGAAATGTAACACTTGACTGCAATTTTCAATGCTCTCATTCTAGTAGAAAAATGACTTTTCACAGGCAAAGATCTTTTTTCACCTCTTAATTCATAGAATACTTTGGGACTAAAGGTCTTCTGATTCTTTATACAATGCTTCTTGAAACCTGAGAAGCCAGAACAGAAACTCATACCAAAGCCAAAAGAAATTTATATCTTTCAGCATATCAATGAGCAAGGGTGTTTTTAACCTTAGGCCTCCAACTTTCATGGTGCATGTGGCAAATGAGACACAATATGGCCAACAAGCCAGAAAAGTTTTGTGTAGGCATTGAGTATGTGCAGAGTGGAGCAATAAAATCAGCTACCTGCACTAAAATCAGCTACCCGCACTGCCTCCTTTGCCGGAGGACTCAGAACTATGTGCCAAAGGCCCAGAATTAGATCTCCTGGGCCTAGCCAGGGAGAATCTGGCTGGAGGAAATACACTTGCTCAGAGTCTCTAGCTTCCAGGGGTAGAGATCTGATGGAAGACTAGATTTGAGATGGTTCCTTCTCCCGCAAGCACCGCCAGGAATCCAGCCTCACCCACAGCCCGCCAATGCAGCGGAGCACAAACCAGGAATGTTGCCTCCTCTGCAACACGCGCAACTTGTACTCTGCAATCTGTCCCCGTGCAATAGGTACGTTGCAAAGCGGCAGAGACCCCGGCCTGGTATGATTCAAACCCACTAATGGTTGGTGTTCCCTGCTGTGTCCTCACACACGTACCAAATGCATGTGTCAGCCAAGCAGGAGCCGGTGAGCTCTGAACCGCAAACTGGTAAAATGGCCCATGACTCGCCTGCACCACTGGCGGGAACTGGGATGTTCATCCCGCAGAGGAAATCATGTTGGCACGCTTGCCCTCACCCCTCCCCAAAAGTTTTAATTCACACACAGAAGAACGATTTGGAAACGTTTCTTGGCTGGTGCCTCAGCTCACGTGCCAAGACCCTGCCTACTTTGTTTTGCTATGACATGGATGGCTGGACAGTCACCTGGGCGGGCTAGGAGCTTTGAAGCTAAGAGAACTAGGAAGCTGGAAGCAAAGGAGTTGGCTGAAGGACATCTAATGGGTAGCTCATCCAACTGCTATCCAGCCTAGGGGGTAGCCCCTGGTAACTGGGAGAAGTCAGCAGTGTCATGGCATCACAGAATGGTGGGTAGGCAGTGGAACAGGTCAGGTGGTTCCACAAGGTTTACGACAGCATGACAACTTTCCAAGCAGGTTTTCATGAAGCTGGAGAACCAGCCAACCCAGCAATGCAGAATCCAATCAAAAGGAGAAGCGTTGCATCAGAAAACTTGTGATCGGCTCTATTCATTAGACATCGCTTCCTCCTGGATGTTAAAACTGTGAATGGGAAGTACCTGACTGTTGTTAACACACCTCATATTTCTACCTCCTCCTCAGACTGGATGCACAAACAGCTGACAGCATGGACAGATATGTGGAGCACCAAATGCCTTGTGCAACAGCTGCGTGATCTTGCTTGCAGGAAAAAGAGGAGAGAGGAAATGAGGATTAAAATGGTAACGTACCCCACCGCACCACTTGAATACTCCTCGGCTCTGTCGTAACTTCTCTGCACATCTCAGGCAAGTGAGTGAATAATTTGTAGTGTGAAAGTAGCAACAGCTGGTTCACCTGAGATCAGGGTAACTGGAGCAACTCAGAAGAAAGACGAACTAGAAATGCAAAGAAAAATATCACGGTTCTATTGTTATAAATTACTACTGGCCCTTCCTCCAAATAAGTAGCATTTGAAAACAATCCTTTTAGATACCTTTCTTTTATGAACCAAACATTGTATTCTGACACTGTCAACATTCAGAGATATTTATTGTATGCCCCACTAAGTGTATCACGGGAGACATTGTTTTACACATGGTCCAGAAAACACCAAAATGTCCGGTAGCCACAGCATGGGTCAGAAATGTGTCCCACCCTCTGAATTCATACTTGAAGACGCTTCTCATTCCACATAGGACACTGTCTGGCCTTATGTGGCTCTGAATCCAACTAAATGAATGGTTGTATTGTATTATTACAGATGCAGCTAAATGCTGCTCACTTGCCCCCAGCAAAACACCCTTCAGCTCTGTGGGGAACAGCCGGGGAGTCAGAAAGCTAATGAATGGTTTCACTCGGCACCAGGGACAGTCCGTAAGGAGCAGTAAGCAGGACAGCTTTGGTTTCATTCAATGTACGCATAGACTAGGACATCTAGATGAAGAACTTCAACAGAATATATTACGGTACCCATTGCAAAACCCAAGAAACACAGATGCTGTTAAAGCTATTTGATGCTTGCCTATATGGAAACAGATCTCAACAGCTGCCTACTAATGACTCCTTTCATACCTAACATTTTGGGAGAACTGTACAGATGAACCCATGTCAACCCATTTCAGCCTCTTGAGACAGGAACACCTATTTGATTTCTTAATTCTAGTTCTGGTTGTGATCATTCAAGCTTCCTCCTGACATAGGTAGTCATCATCATTATGCTGTCTGACTGTGTCAGGACCGTGTCTAACATAAAACACACCGACAGCAGAGCACCTTGGGGTTTTTACTGCTACCTGTGAGGAGCCAAGCATGAGTAAAACTCTCATCTCTTACACTACGCCTCCTGCTCCTCACTGCTCCAGATTACTGAGAGGAACTAGTCAAAATTCAGCTAGCCCAAAAACAACCTACAGTCAAATTCTGAAAGTTCAAAGTTGTCTGTTCGCCGGCAAAAAAAAAGATGCGCTGAAAAGATTCAGAGACGTCTTCCTGATCTGCAGCTACTGGAAACTCCTCAGCAGGTTTTGTGGTTTGACAATACCAGATTTTTTGCCATTATCCTTCAGTAGTTATCTCGTGCATTTAAAAAGTCAAAAGCTTTGTTTCTCTCAGACACTTGCACGGGAAGAGTGTCACAGAGATGAACAGGATAATTTACAGTTAAAGTGTCACATCAGGTGCACAAGTGTTTGGTGAACTTGAGCACAATCAAACAGAAGGCAGAGGAATATGCACAGAGCAGCAGCTCAGCCTCTCCTCTCTGCTCCCCACAAAATACAAACATGTCACACTTTATTCATAGGCTTAATTATTGTTTAACTCCTCTCCTTTTACATCTATTTTCTCATTTGCGTTGGTGTTTGCGTCGGTGTTCATGTCACCTATTTAGATTGCAGGGGTTTTTTTCCGAGCAAGGTCCACAGCTTATCTGGGAACTTTTATCACTTTCAGAAAAAATGGGGTTCACTTCTCCGTTGACTTTTTGCAGTGCAACAGGACCAGAAATGACAAGAAATTCTATTTCCGATCCTTGAAACCTGTGTTACAGCTAAACTATGTAATGTCCCTCCTACACCTTCCTTTCACATTGTGACCCCTAACTTTTCTCAGCCTCCACACCACATTTCCCTCCCACAAGACAGCTAAATTTAAATACAAACTGGATTATTGTCTTTTATGCGTAGCTCAATCAGACATTACAAACTTGATTCAGGAATTACTGAGAAAAATGCATGCATTGTGCAGGTCAGACTAAATAACCATAGCTGGCCTTAGCTTTAAAAGTCTCTTTTTCTTCCATGCATCAAGCTTTTCTTTACATCTCAAACACACATAAGGAGCCTGTAGTTGACTAATATCCATAGGCAGTGATGGTCTACGTGGTTTATAAAAAAGGCTTAGGGGAAGAGACAAGCTGATCCCATTATTTCAAGGAAACTCACTCTGTAGTTTAATAGTGTTAGAAACTAAATGCCCTTGGCACTGAACCTCTTCCAGTAAAGATGGAGTAAGAGAGCTTCCCAAAATATACACTGCACAGGACAATGCGCAGAAAAGCTTTCTCAGGAGTCTTGGCTCCAGGGCCTGGGGTTTATAAAACCACAAGGGGAGGAAATACACACATCCTTCCTTTTCCTCACACCTTCCTTCTTCCCTGAGCAAACATGTTGGAGGCAGTTCCTGGAGATAAATCTTCAGGGATTTCCTCAGCCAGTTTCCATTTCTTATTTCTATTCCTACAAGCAGAGGCACCAGCCCTTCATTTACATCTCATCTGTGTCACTGGGTTTCAGCCTTTCCTGTTTATTTGCCATGATGGCAGCAACGCCATTAGATTAATTACACTTACGATCAAACTCCCTTGCACGCTACCAAGACACATTTTGTGACTAGATAACGAGGTCAGCAATTTCCCAGATTTGTGGAACAAGGACAAATTGGTTTTGGCAACTTGCCTGATTTACTCTCGAGTTTGCCTGTACCACCTTCTCCTGCAGCAGACGCCATCTGCTTTTCTGTGGTACTGTTCAATTCTACTTTCTGCTTCAGGCTCTTCTTTCCCCAGGGTGGACCTTATTATATTCCACTCTCTGCAGCAGCTCCCATACTAAGAGCCACCACCAGCGCAGAGGTCAACGGAGAATTCACAGAATTGTCATGGTTGGAAAAGACCTCTAAGATCTCTGCGTCCAACTGTCAACCCAGAAAGAGAACAAAACCAAAAAACCACGAAACACAAAAAAAACCCTCGCCATCCCACTAGTGAATGTCCTGAAGTGCCTCATCTACATGTTTTTTTGAACACCTCTAGGGATGGTGGCTCCACCATCTCTTTCAGTAAAGAAATTCTTCCCAATATCTTATCCAACCCTCCTCTGGTGCAACTTCCGGCCATTTCCTCTAGTCCTGTCATTATTTACTTGGGAGAAGAGACCAACACCCGCTTTACCACAACCTCCTGTCAGGTAGTTGTAGAGAGCAAGAAGGTCTCCCTTCAGCTTCCTCTTCTCCAAACTAAATAATCCCAATTCCTGCAGCCTCTCCTCACAGAACTTGTTCTCCAGACCTCTCACCAGCTTGGTTGCCCTTCTCTGGACTCACTCCAGCAACTCAATTACAGAAGCAATGGTGAGGGGGGAAGGGATCAATTATGGGCCAAAATCATATTCAAATAAGCATTCCTTTGAACATACTTCTAAGCTGTTGTTACACTGCAGGTGAGAAGAGGAGACACAACTTAATCTGCTACACATGATCATATTCTGGTCTTCCAAACCCATGCTGTATGCTGTGGCTGTCTCCTCAAGGGAGCCACATGCTTCAGGGCATCTCTGCTCTACTCTAGCCTGTGAAATCTGACAGGCCAGGTTTTATTCATCACTTAGTTTCATGGCATGTTCAAGGCTGGACCAACACAGCCATTTCCTCAGTTCATACCATTGTAGTAAAATTCACACCAAGGTACCAGCATTTTCACAGAACCGTGCTTTGTACACCTAACAATGCCAAACAGGACTTGTTCCTCACTTAAATTGAAGATACAGCCATCAAAGCCAGTATATTACAAGTGAATTCCAAACAAAACCGGGAGCAAGGTATCACTAAGGAATATGCATCTTAAACCAGCATTACCATTCTCAGTAGGTGTGCAGAGAGTAACCTTCACACAAAGCAAAGAAGCTAACTGAGGAAAAGCCCTGCAACTACCCAAAGCAAAGCAATTTGCACTCTGCATGGCTGGGAAGTCATTGCCAGGCATTCATTCTTTCCACAAAAACCTTCCGCTAACCTGCACAGACTCCCAATAGTGCACATCAACACTTATTACTGCATGAGATTTTGCAGTCTTTCAATATGCCCTGAGCCAGATTTCATCTTCTTGGCTAAGGCTCATACTGTATCTGCACAGGATTGTTTCTCTCCTTGTCGCTACAGCTGTACATTATGAAACACCCAATACATCAGCTTTTGGCAGCTCACTCTCGAGCAGGTGTGTTGCGCAAAGCATTCCTCAGGACTCGCGGGGATTAAATGGCATTTTGTGGATCTCAGGAGCTGCAGTTTAGATTTCTCTAAGCTGCATAAGGCCAAGTTTCCTCTGCTCAGCAGAACCAAAGGGTGTTGCACATTCAAATATACAAAGACAGAGAAGAGAGAAGGGAGGAAAAGAAAAAGAAGAGAGGAGAAGAAGAAGAAAAGAGAGAACAGAGTGAAGTGTAGGATGAGTCCATGAGTCCAGCACCACTGAATTTTTAAATCTCTCACTTGCAACAGTTTAAGATAAAACTTTCCATACAAGCATGCTTCCAAATGCAGACATCTGGAGAACAAGCGCTTCTGAGCTAAAAACGTTTCTGATGTATTCCAGGAAGGTACAAGAAGCCGAGAAAACAGATGCTTTGCATAAAATATCTTCCTACAACACTCCTACAGCGAAGCTTTCGTGACTTTGCCATTTTTGCTTAGATAATATCAGATGGTTGGGATACTTTGAAAATTTGGAATTGCTTCAGGCTTTATTGCTAGAGCTTGTGCTTCCTAAAGACACAGTGACACCACGTGGCCAATTGCCTAGCCCAGAAACAACAGACTTCCTCACTTTTCTTTCTGAACAGGTGTAGGAAAGCAAAGCCCACGACCATTTGGGATTTCAGCATGTATTCAAAAGTCTAAAGTTTGCAAAGGTGTCCATCGAAAACATACTTGTAAGTTCAGCAGGTGAGTGCCCATAAGCACAGTCTGCACATGTGCCAACAGGTCATATCCACTTGGTAGAACTATGATTCTATAGTTCTTCTCAAAAACAGTGCACCTGGAAGGTGAACCTCACTATCTGTGGTTTAATCCTGCAGGAATAGCACCAAAAAAATTGCAATTGATTTTGAAAATGAACAGGTTTTTGCCTTGCTCTCATGGCTTGTTTTCCTTCCAAGTATATGCAGATACCTCCATTTATTTTTACAGGCATCCCTGAGGAAAGTATTTAAATTCACAAGCGGGAATATTGCTGCTCGAAACGTTCTCAGTAGCGGTTACCACTCTGCTTGTATAATACAGTCACTGATGTGATGAATCATGTCCCGCTAGCAGAGCTCCTTTTTTCCCAATCTAGTACTGCACACTTGAAAGGTGAAGCTCCTGAAGAATGGTAAGAATGGGCAGATTTATTTGAAAGAGAGACACGGTGACAGAAACAGGCAGGCAAATCAGCAAATGAAAACTGAATACAGATTACTTACATATCCCTCAAATAGAAAGAGAATAATACATTAAACAAGCTCCTCACAAAGAACATATTCACTCAGTACTGCTATAAAAAAAAAATTAATGTTCAGTAAGAAATGTGTCATTTGAGGCAGGGTTCAGAAAATCTTGCTCTCAAGAGCCAAAAGGAAGGGAAAATATAACAAACGTGACTCCCAGTTGCAAAGTCAGAGTTCCATCAGTGTTGCTTTTTTTTATTGATTAGTTAGATAAGGCACTGGTGTCAGTTTTTGGTCAGTACTGAACTGCAGGTAAGCAATTTATATCAACACTATCACAGTGCATCTGAATTTAAATGAAGTGGGTTAATTTGAAACGTGCTGGAACAGGACTTTCACCTACACACATAGTAGTTTCACCTATATATATAGGCATTTAGAGCCCAGGAAGCAGCAGCTACTTAGCCACAGGACTTTCTTCTCGTTCAAAATAGGAGTCGAGGAAGTCGGGTGACCTGATCCCTCAAATTTTGTCACCTTGACTAGTGCGATTGTGCTGCCACCTTGTGACCTGTAAATTTTGTTCAGCTACAGTGACAGCAATTTTTCCCCTAGACTGGGAGGCCAGGGTACATCTCCCTGGTATCCAGGTGCAAGGACCATGCTGTGAGCAGTTGAGCCCTCTTTTATCTTCAGATCCGTGTTTTGTCTCCATAGCTTTCCTACCTGTGACCCATGGGCTGCTCCCTTCCCTGCCACTGTCATTGCTAAGGGAAGTGCTGTCCATGGACAAGACTGGGTAGGGACTGGAGGCAGCCCTGCAGAGGAGGTGAAACCCATAGTTTCAAGGAATTAAGAGTTTTGTAATAAATGCTGTAGAATGTGCCCTGCTGCCAAGAGAATCATCCATACTGGAAAGCAAAACACCCACCCAGTGTTTGAATATGACAGTATATACTGAGAAAAGATGTACTCGTTACAGCTGGGAGGGAGAATGATTATAAATTATTATAAATGATTATACAGCTTTGTACATCGATGATAAAATTTTCTTCTCCAGCTTCCCAAGTGTAAAGTTTGTATATTTATGGTAGAATTTTTCTTGCTTTAAAAATCCCTGGCTGCATTCTGAATCAACGTGGAATTGTTCCATCTGGTCAAATGAAGTAAAACAGCTGGATGTCAAAGTGGTTATGCCGTTCCCTTGAAACAATACAGACTTCAGCTGCAGTGACTGCTTATGTAGCATTTTGGAACACCTGGCAGAAAGCTTAGTCTGGCTGCAATCACATTGAAAAGCTGGGAAGCCCTCTGCTAGTAACCCTTCGTTCCTTCCTTACTCCTCAACTACAGTGATTCCATCAGTGTTTGCACCAGAGACACTTCAGAAGCGAAGACACAGAATCAAACCTTGAAATGCTGACAATCTGAAATCCATCTGCAAGGGAGGAATGGGGATATGCCAGGGACAAGGAGGCTTGAGAGCCCTGAGCTAACAAGACAGCTGCTCTGAGCTCGGATACATCTTCGGGAGAGTCCACAGAAGTCACCTGTAGCTAAAAGGTTCTCTCAACACATCTGACTGGAGACAAATCATCACTGCTTCACTACCAAAGCCTCAGTCACCATTATACAGCCAAATCACTGTAGTATTTTCTCTCTAATCCTTGCATGCCAAAGGAGAAAAAAAAAAAAAAAAAGCATCTTGCATTTAGATTCTGATAGGAGTTTCCAGGACATGCTGTATTTTCTTCAGGGTGAGACACAGCAGAATGAGGGCTCCCAACTAGCAATTGAAGGCTGTTTTCCTGTTTTCTGGTTTTGAGGAATTGCATTGCATTGATTTTATAAACTGAACCTCAAATCTTGGGACAGCGGAGACTTTATACTTTCTTGTAATACTAAAGTCTTCAGGGAAATACACAGCCAGCTGAACAATCTCTGTGAGACTTAGCAGTATGTTTCAACAACCATAAAAATAACTATTACTGCTGTGGCAGAGCAAAGCTCCAGGCAGATTTATGGATAATCCATTTGCAAAGTCAAGAAAAAAAAACACCAAAGCCAGAAGAGTGGGAAGTCACTTGGTTACAGTCCCTCAGTGAGTCGTGATGACAGGCATAGACCTCCCTTAACATCAGCATTTGTTCCTTCAGAGGACAAGGAAGATGGCTGAAGTTTCTTCCTTTCCACCACTCCTGACAGCACAGCAATTTTCCAGGGGAGACCTTTGGTACAGTCACATCAGGAGGAGCAAGTGAGCAGCGACCCATCGGACACGGCCCAGCACAGCACGGGGACGTGCCTCAGACCCAGGAGAACGTGGGGGTGAGGGCCAACTGCGAAAATCTAGACCTACCCTGTAAGATCCAGCTGGGGTAACTGAGCCCTCTGAAAAGGCTCAGAAAAGATGTGTGCACTGTGGCTTCTGCGACTGTAAATGCTTTTTACTTGGGAGAGCCACCACTGGATCCCCTCTTCAGAGCTGGAAGGGAATTCCAGTTCTCATGACTAACTGTAAAACTGCCTTTGTGAAAACGCACCCTGGTATTTAAGCAAGCAGTAGAAGAATGACATCACATCACATCAAGGCTTATCTTTAATATGATGCATCCAAGGCAGAGAATGGAGTTCATTATTTTCCCTTCCTTTCCAGCAAGTACCAACTGACAGAATGAAATATGCAGCAGCAACCAGACATCATTTCCAGTGTGCTGGAGCTAAAAGCAGATCTTGATGACAATCTGGGGAACAAATATTCCTTTCAGCAGCACATACCTGGAGCTGATGATATACTCCTATACATATATATAAGTATAAATATGCATCTACTGATCTTTACCTGTCCCCTTATCTTTCATTACTGTCTCTTCTACAGCCACCTTCTTCCACAGCCAAGAAAGTATTTAATCTTTCTGCTGGCTTTGGATGAAGTGTGTTCTTGCACAAAATGTCAACTGAAGGCAATGTACCAGTGAAACTCCAGAGCAGCCTTCAGACTGCAACCAGAATGGAGTTTCAATGGCAAACAGTCATTACAACTCAATCTCTGCACAGAGAGATGCTCCAGTCCCAGTTCATAAGCCCCCACCACTCCATTAGTGACTTCACAACTATCCAGTAAATCCCGATTCTAGAATATGGAAAGAGGAAAAGTGGATCGCTGTACTCACTCGGCATTGCTTTTTGTACGATGCTGATCACTCTGGCACCAATCTAATCTTTGTCGATGCGTAAAATCCCATTGATTTCAACTGGAAGCCTTCCAGGATGTGTGACATCTGGTCTCATTGTAGTCTCGCAGTCAACAATCCTGGAGACAGTGTTTGGGACTCCACCTGGTGAACTGAAAGAAGAATTCTTTAGAGCAGACAGATGCTGCTAAAAAGACCCTTTCCTTTCCTCTGAAAGGGGTAGGTGAGCCACTTTTGAGAGCAGAAGGTATCCTGTTGTCAGAAAACCTCTATGAATCCAGGCTAATGTTCAGGGATTGTTGGTGGTTTTTTTGGCATAGTAGTAACCCCTGGACATCCAGAGCTGGCAAGGACACAGTCTCTCTCTCAAGAAGCTTAATCCATATATGGAAATAAACAGCCACGTGTTAATGATAAAGGTGAGAAAGAGTCCTATTTTCCTGTGGGAATCATTGCCAGGGCAGCATTTGCATCTCCATGTTCTTAAAGCCCAGCTCCAGACATGCAGATATTTCATTTTTAGGTAAAATCCATCCCTGTAACAAGAGTTTGTGCTGGGCCTGCAATTTTTTCCTCATTTCACAAGGTGCCTTCACAAGCACTGAGCGAGCCCCTCTGCCCTGAAGCAAATATCATCTTTAAATTTTCCTAATACATAATCTTCTCTCTATTACCATAATACCTCAGCGTCACAGTTTAACCCCAGCCAGCAATGAAGCATCACGCAGCTGCTCACCTGCTCCTTCCCCTCTGCAATGGGATGGGGAGGAGAACCAAACCCAATTAAAACTTATGGTTTGAGATAAGAACAGTTTGATAATTGAAATAAAAACATAATACTATATTAATAGTAATAAGTATTGTAATGAAAAGGAATAGAACAAAAAGAGGGAGAAATAAAATCCAAGAAAGGCCAGCGGTGGACAAGGCAATTGCTCAGCGCCTGCTGACCGATGCCCTAGCAGTGATCTGCCCCTCCTGGCCAACTGCCCCCAGATTATATACTGGGCATGACATTCCATGGTATGGAGTATCCTTGGGCTAGTTTGGGCCAGCTCTCCTGGCCATATTGCCTCCAGTTTCTTATGCCTCTGCTCACTGGCAGAGTGTGGGAAACTGGAAAAGCCTTAGCTTAATATAAACACTACTTAGCAACAACGAAAACATCCATGTGTTACCAACATTGTTCTGGCAATGGTTTTAAACTAGAGCGGGGTACATTTAGATTGGGCATTAAGAAGAATCATAGAATGCTAGGGGTTGGAAGGGACCTCTAGAGATCATCAAAGTCCAACCCCCCTGGCAGAGCAGGATCACCCAGGGCTGGCCACACAGGAACAGATCCAGGTGGGTTTTGAACATGTCCAGAGAACGAAACTCCACCACCTCTCTGAGCAGCCTGTTCCAGGCTCCGTCACCCTCACAGGAAAGAAGTTTCTCCTCATGTTGAGGTGGAACTTCCTATGTTCTAACTTAAACCCATTATTTCTTGTTCTATTGCTGGGCACCACTGAAAAGAGTGGCACCCTTCCTCTTGACACTCACCCCTCAGATATTTATATACATTAATAAGAACTCCTCTCAGCTGTCTCCTTTCAAGGCTAAACAGCCCCAGTTCACTCGGTCTCTCTTCATAGGAGAGACGTTCTAGTCCCTTAATCATCCTCGTAGCCTCTGTTGGACAATCTCCAGTAGATCCCTGTCTCTTTACTCAGATGGTGGTGGAACACTGGAACAGGTTGCTCATAGAGGTGGTGGAGGCCCCACCCCTGGAGATATTCAAGGTTACATTTGATGGGGCTCTGGGCAACCTGCTCTAGTTAAAGATGTCCCTTCTCAATGCAGGGGGGCTGGACTAGATGACCTTTGGAGGTCTCTTCCAAACCAGGGCATTCTATGATTCTATGATTCTCACACTAAATCCAAACCACAGCACAGTACCAGCTACTAGGAGGGAAACTGACAAAACCCCAGCCAAAACCATGACAACCAGGCTGCTGCTTCTCTAACAGTCTGCTCCCAGAATGGTTTCAGACTTCAGCAGCAGTCCAAACAGCCAGAGTACTCCCCAAAACCTCAGTCCCTACCAATGTTTACTGAAGTACATTGTAGTTTGAAAGCCTCCTAATTGGACCAAAGCCTGAGACCTGATAATACCTTTCCTTTCAACCCACTTCATTACCATAATCTGACCATCTCTCTGACTCTATGAGATACAAAACTCATTTTGTTAGCTCTGTCAATAACAAGAGCTCAAAATAAAGCTGGCATTCTTCTTGTGAGAGACATCAGGAAAGAAAGAACAGCAGAATTCAGAAAACCTAATAGAGCGAAGCAGACTAAAACAGGAGGAGAATAAAACAAAGGAGGGATAAATAGCAGAAGCTCAGGCCTTGAGCTACCCTGGGGCCAAGAGCAGAAGAGCGTGGTGGTTAGGTCTGTGGAGCTACCTGGAAAGTAGAGTTAGGTAGGTGCTGTGCTTGCTGATTCTGCGGTGTCTGCAGGACATCAGGGCTGAGGGTGCTGCAGAATTGCCAGCCGAGCAAATGATGCCATGAGATCTAAAGCTCATCAGCACCTCTCTTGTCTCAGCGAAACATTTTTTTTGGTGATAAAATGGCTTTTGAGAAACCAGAGCTCTTCTTTTCTTTTCTTTCTCTCTTTCTGCTGAAAAGTCTGTTTGGAGGCACACAACCTGATCCTCTCACTTTCAGAGGTATGAGAAGATTGAAAACATGCTTAAACTTTCTTTCAGCTTTTACACCACTTTAATGAAAACCTAAAACACATGAAGGTCAATTCTCACAACGATAAAAGCATTCCTAATTGTCTCCACATGGAACTGAGGACCACAGCAATGAGGAACCATCCTCTCAGGCCACAGGCAGTCACCTGCTCCCAGAACTACATTTCTTACACTAAGCCACTCACCAGCTGGAATCTCCTTGACTCTGTGATGCATGCCTGCAGTGACCCACAGAAAAACCACTCCCTATTTTTTAGGTGTAGCAGGAGGCTCTGTCTTCCAGGAAGACCACATTATAAAGAGAATTTTGCACCGCTCTACAGATGGAATAACAGGCAAGCAGCTGAGTCATGCACAAGCATGAGTTGAGCCGTGACTGGATGGACAATGCTTTAGCCTGAACAGCTGGCTAGGAGGTCAGAAAAGAAACATGTTCTACTACGTGAGTGCTGCATGAAATGACCCTGTTGCCAAACTTGGCTAAGAGGCGGAACAGCCGCAGAGTGTACACAGCATTTATGAGATTAACCTCTGGATTCCTTCCTGAGCCCAGGAAATTGCATTCCTTTGAGGACTGGACTGAAGTTTATTGGTAATGCAAAGTTATGTTCTTCTGCAGGGAGAAAGAGCAAAGCAGAGGCACTGGAGAGCCAAATAGCCTTATGTGGACAACTGGAAGGAATGAAAAAGGATAATAAATTACTCCTTTAAAAAAGTTGACTCTCCATCCAGACAAAGGGAGAACTTGCACATGCAAAGGACAGGGAGCAAATGACTCCTCCCTGTTTTTAAAAGTTCAAGTTATTTTTCCTAAATTTGTGGATGGAAAGGTAGAGTGATATTACCTGCCCCAGCCCATTATCATCCTGTGCATGGTATCTGTTATCAGGCTAATCTGTCAGACACAAATGATGAAAATATCCAGAAAGCAAATGCAACAAGCAGAAAATGAAGCAGAGAGAGAAGACAGCTCTGGCCTGAGTATGACTGAGCTCTCTCTGCTTAGGAACTGCAAGGCACTCACACCGCATGCTGAGGTGGAACATCTCCCTTATGAGGAAAGGCTGAGGGAGCTGGGTCTCTTTAGCTTGGAGAAGAGGAGATTGAGGGGAGACCTCATTAATGTTTATAAATATGTTAAGGGCGAATGTCACGAGGATGGNTTAATGCTCCCCAGGAGACCATTGGCCTTTTGGCCACAAGGGCCCATTGCTGTCCCATGGAAAACTTACTATCCACTAGGACTTCAAGATCTTTCTCCACGGAGCTGCTTTCCAGCAGGACAATCCCTAATCTGTACTGGTGCCTGGGGTTATTCCTCCCCAGGTGCAGGATTCTACACTTGTCCTTATCAAAATTCATGAGGTTCCCCTTTGCCCAGCTCTCCAGTCTGATCAGGTCTCGCTGTGCCCTGCTTCTCTTGATAAACCCATACACATTCCTGCTACTTCCTTCTCTGATCCAGCTGAACATTTTAATCTTCTTTTGTGCGTTTATTTTTTTTTTATCCCCAGGATTACCTCTCAGTTAGATCAGTAAGCAGAAAAAAGGGTCAAACTTCCCCTTTGGCCAGTAAGGTATTCTTAGAACCATTAAACCGGAGCATAAACCCACACACTTCACTGAAGTCACTTTAAGGTAGATATAAATTTATAAGATGTTACATGTTCAGTGGCTTAAGTCCCTGAAAAGCCACAAGCCTAAAGTAAAAGAATGTAACTAATTTAATTATTTTTCTCTAAGTGCTACCAAGAGTCAAGACACATTTTTAGGTTTAATGTAAATTTTGCATGGACAAGTTTTAAATGAGCTGAAAAACAGTGTCCTGGACAAAGACAAATGGCAGTGATATTTTGCAGTAAAAGCTGCAAGGAGCATTAGTTCATTGGAAACATTAATTTTCCTTCTAGCCAAACTTCAAACAAAGTATCACTTTCTCTACATTTAATACTACATTTGGCTCAGATTCCGTTCCTGAACGACATGCATGGAGTACAAAAAAAGTGCAAAATAGTAATTTACTTTTTTTTTCTGAAATGGCAGAATCACAAATTTCTTAGCAAAATACTAATATACCAACATTTTTTACGGTTTTATTTTGCCATTAAAGGTTGGCCTTACCCCACAGCTTGATAACGAAATCCCACAGCTTGATAACGAATGATTTGGTTATGTATTTGTGAGTTGAACTAGTTTTGAAGTTTTTTTTTTTTTAAGTCTCTGATTTTCTTTAGACTTCCAAATGCACACAGGAAACAGAAACAACCTTGAAACCACCTTGAAGCTACTAGGGTCTACAAGAGCATATTTGCACTGAAATCTCCTTGCTCAGCATAGTCCTTAGTAAAGTTCCACCCACTACTTGCGCAGAGGCACTTTGCTCGATGTAAAGGTACTTTATCAAAGATGTTTCACTGTCTGCACCTGGGGTTCACTTTAACAAAGGCATTTTGACTACTTTCAGTCTGCAGTTTCCTCCAAGTTACACTGTACGTGTATCAATAGGCTTCAGCTTTAGCTTTGGTTCGGTCAAATACTTGGTTGGACCTGATCCTTTTGGGTCTCCAGAGAAGACCATCAAGACTTTTCTTCCTCAGCTATACACAGCCCAACAACACACATGGCAACACAGGGGCAAAGAACCCCATAAGCTTTTTCACGAAGCCTTGAGAAGTTCAGAGGACTCTGCTCCGTGCAGTGCCCAAATGTTTCCAAACTGTTTGGAGACCCCGGAGCTTTTCACAAAGGGCTACTGAGTAGATAGGTCAGCAGGATGGAACTATGTAAAGAACTAAACTGTGATACAGAAAATCCACAATGAAAAGGAGGAGCTGTGTTCAAAGGTCTCACAGTGTGCAAACAGCCTGTGGCCTGCTTCGGGGACACCTACTTTGAAATAATAAGCTATGTATGCCTCCTATAGCTTAGATCTCATTATAGAATAGAATCATAGAACATTTTCAGCTGGAAGAGACCTTCAAGATCATCTAGTCCAACCTTTTCCTAGCCCTATCAACACCACTAAACCATGTCCCTCAGTGCAACATCCATCCATCTCTTAAACACCTCCAGGGATGGCGACTCAACCCCCTCCCTGGGCAGGCTGTTCCAATGCCTGACAACACTTTAAGAATTTTTTTCTAATATCGAACCTGAACCTCCCCTGGCACAATTTAAGGCCATTTTCCCTTGTCCTATCACTCACCACTGGGAAGAACAGACCAATCCCTGCCTCACTACAACCTCCTTTCAGGTAGTTGTAAAGAGCGAGAAGATCTACCCCCATTCTCCTCTTCTCCAGGCTAAACAGCCCCAGATCCCTCAGTCGTTCCTCGTACGGCATCTGCTCCAAATCCTTTCCTAGCTCGGTGGCCGCCTCTGTACCCTCTCTAGCACCTCAATGTCCCTCTTGGAGTGAGGGGCCCAAAACTGGACACAGCACTCGAGATACAGCCTCATCAGTGCTGAGTACAGGGGAATGATCGCCTCCCTGCTCATGCTGGCAACACTATTCCTGGTCCAGTCCAGGATGCCATTTGCCTTCTTGACCACCTGGGCACACTGCTGGCTCACGTTCAGCCAGCTATCTATGAATACTCCCAGGTCCCTCTCTGCCTGGCAGCTCTCCAGCCACTCCTCCCCAGGCTTGTAGTGCTGCTGGGGGGATTCACCCAGATTATCTGAGTTTCACAGAGTCTGAGCAGCAAGGCTAAAGCAGAGCATAGAGGCAGGGCGCTCAAGGACATGCTTTTTCAACACCAGGTCTCTTCTTTTTGGGGTAGTCTCTTTCTCCATAGACAAACCACAAGCTAAAATAGAGCAAAGAAGGAAAATTTTAAGAATGCCCTGGCAAATCAGCAATCCCTGTTGTTGCCTCCTTCCAGCTTAGCAAGGGAAATCATCCTGCCCCAAGAGAGCACTGCAAGATGTCCTGTTCCCTTACAATAAATTTACTCAAAGCAGCTTACCTGTGGGGAGATTGCTTCTCAGTTTCTCAAGAGACTTGTCACAAGCTTTTCCCACTCTCTTCAGCTACATAGTGCAAAATGCTCTGCAAAGGGATGACTGATGTAAGCATCAAGCTGAGATCCTTCCGTTCAAACTAGTCCTCTGGTGCTCTATTTTATCTGAAGCACTTTTCAATTACAAGAATAGGCTTCCCCATCCAGCTTGTATTAGTTGTATCAGTTGTGCTTGGCACAGGCTCTCTTTTGCAGCTAAAGGTCAAGTATCTTTAATTAAATAATAACTTTCACACCCTTCTTGAATAATGCTGTCTATACTCTGCAAGCCTGGAGAAATTATATTAAGCACCTTGACTCTACAGGCTGCAATTAATAGCATTTTTGCCACTGTCTTGACCTAAAAAAAAAAAAAAAAAAAAGAGTCATCTTAGCCCCATTTGTCTAAATCACTTCTTCAGCAGAAAAAACATTAAGTAGTCAAAGCCTTCAGCAAAACACTGAAGAACACGCTCAAGAATCGGCATAAGCATTTTACTGAAGATAAGCCAGTTGCAATTACTTTATATTAGTCTCCCTTCAGTTTCCAGTTTCTGTTTCCTGAAGCTAAGTTTCAAATTTAAGTTTAATTTACAAAAAAGGCCAGTTGATTTAGAAAGAATTCCCGGTGCAACTGGGTTGGCCTGGCTTATTTCCCAGTTTCTATGTGGCACAGAGCTGCTCAGCTCAATCAGTTTTTTCAGTTCTTTCTTGCCAGCTGCCACCCAAGTGCTAAGTAAGGGGCTTTTAACTGGGCAGCAAAGCTTTCATTCCAGAGCAACGAAACAAAGAGGTTCTATGTGCTGACTTCATTGATGGAGTCACCAGTCAGCTCTCCTCATCCTCTGCTTCCAGCAGTTTTCCTGAATGTGACAACACAACAAACTGTATGAAAGCTTCACTGACCACAAGGATCTATTTAGAGAAAGCATTTTTCCTTGTAAGGGTAGTCTCCTATACATAAAGTATTTTGGCAGACACAATTTTGTAATTCAAAGTACAGATCTGTAAATTGCCCACTGAAGGCTGAGAACGTTTCTCTTCCTCTCAGAAAGGATTAAAAGAGCTGTGAGTTATTCCACAGGCTGGAGAACCACACATCGTACTGCATAAGCCTTGCTGTGTTTGGTAAAAAAAAAAAAATAAAAATTATTCGTGCCCTGAGTCTGAGGGCAATGTGGATTGACAACTCAGGGTTTTTTTTGATTGCTTCAATAAAATAGAAAAAATGAAGGAAGAGAAAATGTCCCGTATTGCGATTGAACTGGTTAATTGTGTTTGACTTCCCTTGTTGCTACAAGCTGCTCTTCTGCCAGGTCCTACCCACTCACTAAACACCTGGAACAACCACAGTCCACACAGGACACAGACACACAAGGCACAAACAGAAATGAAGAGGCAACAGCAGAAAACTTGACGGATGACCTGTCTGGGTGAGCAGGAGAGAGACATCCCCACTCTAACTGCTCACACCTTGAGCTGAGTGGTACCATCTATCTTTTTGAGGAAAGGCCAGGGAGGGAAAATCAAAAGTACCTGGAGGGGCACACTCTGGATGTCTTGCATGAGAGACTCCTCAGACCTCTGAGGCCCAACACGCCCATTTTGAGTCACCACTGCTCCCTGACGCAAGACAACGGAGGGCATGGTTCTGCCCTCAGCAGGAGCCAGGCTCCTGCAGGGCCCATGTCCCAGCAGGAACTGGACACCAGGGACAACCGCTCTCTCCCAATGCCAGACTTTGCTGCCTTGGCAAAAGGCAGAGACCTCTAGCTCTTGCTTGCTTCTGTGCGAGAATGGGAGTCTTGACTGCTCCAGGAAGCAAAATTTGCTCAGTTGACGCCATTTGGTATCTAGAAAATGCCAGGAAGCTGCTGTTTGCCACTATCCCGCAAGAGCACGAGGTAGGCCACAATAGTCCTTGGCAGGTTTGGATTCCATAAAGGGTGGGACAATGCAGAAGGCAAGGCCGGTCCCCTCTGAAGAGTGGCACTTCCCCGGTGCACTGGGCTATCTGCTACAGCGGCTCGAGTGCAGAGACAGCCCAGTATGCGTGGCTCCTGGGAACAACGCAGCAGCTTCTTCCTTTTCAAAATGGGGATAAACTGACTTTCAACATTCAAAAGCAGGTACTTAGCACATCTGTACCACCCCAACCCTGAGCATCGTGCAGACTCCCACTGCCAACTCCCCGGCTCCTCCTCGCAACAGCAGGGGAAGGACTTGTGGGTATAAACTCTTAGGCCAGGTGAAGTGGGGGCTCCCGACTTCCCCAGGATTGCTGCCTGCTACAGGCATAAAGACAATTGGAAACTTCGTACAGTTAATTTCAAGTAAACTGTGCCTACACACATACACACTGTATTTATTGAGTAGTGCAGCAGAAACTTTACCCTGATACTTATCTGAAGTCAGCGGGAGATACAACGGGTGTAACCCAGGTAAAATTCATTCCTTCTGTTTTTTGAGGTTATCAGAAAAAAAAAAATCTTATCACCACTCTTCAGCATAAGTCAGAAGAGTGACTCTTTACTTAGTTGAGACCAGAACTGCCACAACTTTTTTTACTAAGAAATGTGAGAAAATGATAAACCAAGAGGCAAGGTGAAGGCGCTGATGTGCTGTCCCAAGAGAGCGCCGCACACATCTAGGTGAGTTAAAGGTGCAAGACTAAACAATTCAGTGGAAAACTCCTCCTAGGAGAGTATTCCTTGCTATAGGAAGGAGATGGCTGGAGATGGAGGGCAAAGATAGCTGAGGGGAAACGCAATCCACGTGACAAGATGCTGGGTTTTTCTCAGATGGCTACAGCACACAGGCAGATCAGAGGGTGCCAATCTGCAGTGCATCTGGGGCCAGAAGACAACTAAAATTCAACAACAACAGAAAGAAAGAGATATTATTTGAGGAATGAAAACAACTGTGCAACAGCGGGGTTTAGAGGAAGACAGGTCAGGAAACTCGTGATGAGTTTGCAAGATTCAGTGAGAGCTGAAATACCACTGGTGGTCAGTCTTTTTAACAGCTGCCACTACAGCTTGCTCTTAGGGATGTCTGAATCCATCAAGTGTTGCCAGAAAAAGGCCTGTATCCTGAGCCATGCATCTTCTTGGGCTTTGGCATGCTCCCTCCACTGCCCTCCCCAATGCACAAACACCCCAAGCACTTTGTGGATCGAAGCCTGGCACAGAGGCAAGTAGGGTGGCTCCAGGAGGTGCCCTGCTCCAGAATAGGAGCAGAACTCCACTTCCCGTCCGTGCTGCTGGAGGCGCCGAACAGCATCCTGGCAGTACAGGTCGCTTTTCCAGTTCCTGTCATCCAGCCCAGACAGGAAGAGGAACTTGGCCAAGGATCTCTCCAAGGGAATGCGACAATCCCAAGTTGCTGGGTCCATGTGATCAGCAAGGACATCTGAAAAATCTATTAGGTCAGACTCTTTACTGGTCTTCATCCTCCCCAGATCATACGGGTGGGGAGGAAGAGTGAAACCATCCCCCCGCAGGGGAACAAAAGAATTAAAGCCACTTCCAGAAATGCTGACAGCTGCCTTGATGCCAGGTAGGAACGTGGCCATGGAAAGCGCTAGATCACCTCCTTTAGACAAGCCCAAAACGCCAATTCCAGTATCTTTTACCTGAAACACAGTTACAAAAACAACAGTTACCAACTACTCCTCAGTTCCTGGGCAGACACACCGACTCCAGTTCTGCTTCCTCACTCCTCATCTAAGACCGCCTCATAGTTTTACCCCTTCCCTCTCTCTGTTCAGGTTACACCACTCCCATATCTATCCTTTAGCTGAGCCTCCACGAGAGTGACTATGGCTTACACAGCTCCTCAACACTTCTGCTTCCGTCGCACTATTTTTTCCTGGTGGCCTCTACAGACAAAGCCTCTGCTCACACCCTGGCTAGACACTTGCTTTCAGTATCAGATCTTTTCCTGCTCCTGTCTCCAAACCCCCGTGATCATCTCTCTTCAGGTGCCCTTTGGAAAACCACTTTTTGTGGGTTTACTTGCATTGGGTTTCTTTCACATCTTTGGTTTTATTTGATCCTCTCCTGTTATCTTCTGCTTTGTCTCAGACCACAAGTTCATGACACCTGAATTCTGCTCTCACGCTGGCTACATTCCTGGTGTCCACATAGGAGAAAGTAAGGAACTTTGTGAAATGAATAGCACATTAAGTAGCATTCCCTTCAAAGTTTAAAGGCAATGTCATTTCTCTTGTCCCTTTTAGTTTAGGGATGACAATGTATTGCCAGAAAGTGTCTTTCTCATCCCACATACTTGTTCAAATACATCCTCAGCACATGGACACTCCCCAGCGCTACAACTGGAAGGGATTTTGGTGGTAAAGTGGTTTATTACTGTCTTGTGAAATTTACTCAGAATCAAAAGCCTGTAACAGCTCAGAAATAGTAGGAAAAAAAAAATCAATGGATCTTTTTTCCCCTTCTAATATCTTGAAAGATGCAAAAGTAGGGAAAAAGAAGATGCCCTGCTTAAGCAGGTTGTTTTGCATCTAGTCCAGGAACTAGGATTTAATTCTGATTTAATCTTACATAAACACTGGTTTGTACAACACCACTCCACGGACTGTTATAAAATGCTGTGCAAAACCACCTCTCCAATTCCCTACAAAATTGGAGTTGAGGGACATGCTTTCCCATTGCTCAAATCGTGCTTCCTTTCGGACAAAGCTGTCTCCTTCTAACAGCTCAGAAACTTAGCTGCATTCACTGACATACAGCCTTCTAATCAGAAAACCGGAGCATAGTTTCCAAGAGGGAAAGCACCTTGATTGGTCTCTTACCTGTGGCTGTTTCCGCAAGAAGTTCACAGCTTCCTCGAAATAGCTCAGTTCAAGACTTTCTGGCATAGCAGGGAGATCTTCAAAGGCCATGTAAGCAAGAGCCAGAGTCACAAAGCCTCTGCTAGCCAGCAGACTTGCTCTGTATTCAACGAGACCTCCTCCAGATCCATACAAATCGATAAGTCCAGGGAATGGACCAGGCCCTGCAATGAAAGGTATATAAAGGTAGGTGTGTATATATAATCACAGAAAAAAAGTGTCTACAGTTGTCCTTTCAGCAGACATCAGGACAGTAGACATCAGAAGGAAACCATCCTCTGGAGCAGAGATTGTCATTCTCAGGCACACACACAATCACTGTGAGGACACTGACTGGGATATTTCTTCCTTCTTCCTTCCTTCTTAGGAAGTCATTACAGGAAGTTCAGATGTTGGGCCTCCTTCTCCCACCATGAATATTGGCTGATATTGGCCTAGACATTCTCAGGCCATTGGGGATGGGTGAACAAACAGTATCACTACATGAGCTGTGCTTCTTTGGGAGCTTTGCTAGCAGGTTTTCCAGAGAGGGAATACTTGAGCTAAGAAATGCACCCTCCTACACCAATTCAGGCTTTACCAGGACCTGGGTAGCTACCCCTGGGATTCAGTTCTCCTCCTGCAGCCATAGGATCTTCCTTTCCTGCTGCTGCTCTGTCCTTTCTTACAGCCAGACTTTCCTTACAAGACTTGGGTGTCACAGCAGCTGAACAACACCTTTCATTTATTACAGAGCAAGACACTTATGTTTCAGTACTGCTCAAGGAACATCAATAGTTCAGGCACGGGATCCAGTTTCAGACCGTCTCCGCACGGAGCTGTGGAATATGGTACCTCTTCAATTAAAGACCTGCTTTTCTCATTTGTTTCCCATCTTCCCAACTATCCAGTACAGTCAAGCTGCTCAACCAGGTAGAGACTTCTTTCTTTGGCTTTTCCTTAGCTGATGAGAGAGACAGAGAGAGAAGTCCAGAGCCTGCAGGAAGATCCATGGCAGCTGCTGGAGCAGCGGAGGCTGGCTGCACGCTCGAGTCCAGTGCTCCCACCATGCCTCACTCCACGGCCAAAGCCGCCATGCCTTGCAGCTCTGCTGAAGACCAGGGGCCTATGTCCTCTCAGCTAAACTGAAGAGCTAAGAAATAAAAACCCTTTTTCCCAGAGTTCTCACCATTGGAAAGGTCCTGACCCCCCCTCCACTTGAGCAAAGAGGAGACACCTCGCATTACCTCGCTGTCCTCCTTGCACCCCCTGGCCTGGCCAACATCTGCTCCTCGCTGCTCGGCTGGGAAGATCCAAGTATCTGGACCAAGCCCAGGCTGAGGTAACCATTAGCTGAGGCTTTGCTCTGGATTGCCGAGTGCATCCAGGAGCCACGGGGCACAAGCCACGGCGTAAGTCACACCTGGAAAACCAGAATGATATTCAAACTCACCAGGAGGGAGGAAGAGGGTTGCTTTCAGGCGACCTTCTCGGACTGAAATCCTCTTCACCCCCTCTCCTAAAAACCACCGTTCATTGGTGCACTTGTCCAGCAAGCAGCTCATGTCCCCGTGGCCCTCGTACACCTCCAAGTCCACATAGAAAGGGGTCAGGACATTCCTCTTGGCCAGCCGCTTGTAGGGTGCTTTGGGCTGCAGAGACCAGAGCAGCCCCATCGGCTCCACTCCCGAATAGTTGCCCCCCAGGGCCGGGCAGCGGCTGAGGTCCAGCTCCCCAGTGCTCCCAGCTCGATAGAGAGCGTGGGCTTGGAAAAGCTCCCCGCTCTCGTCCACCAGGCTGGCTCGGAGGGTGACCGCCTGCCGCGGCCGGAGACCCGCCACACGGATCTGCACCGGCTCATCGAACAGGCACCTGAGCGAGGGCAGCACTTTCACCCGCACCGCCATCCCGGCTCCGCCGCCGGGACCAGGAGCTGCCCTACCCCGAGTCGAGCCAACGGCGTCGAAGCGGACGGTCGCTCGCTACCCAGGCTTCAAATCTCTGCCCAAAGTCCGGCAGGAACCACGGGGACCGTTTCCTGCAGGCGGCCACCGCGGGCTGCTGGGAGCCGTAGTCCAGCGCGCGCTTCCCGCCACACAGCCCCGGCCCGAGGCGCTGCAGCCAGCGCCGCCCGCCCGCTCACGCCCAGGTAGGCGGATCTGCTGCGTTCTGATTTTCGATTACGGAGAGACACGAAATTACAAACCCCTAAAGTGACTAAAAGAGAGATTTAAATCGTCTTTCCCCGCCTCCCCTGTGGGACAGTCCAGGTTCGGCTGCAGATCCGGTTTGGGCGCCTTTTCCAGGGCACGGTGAGAGCAAATAAACTGGGAAGCCTGAAGTCACAGGGCATCTTCATCCAGCCTGCCCTTAATCCCTCTGGGGTTTTCAGCTATTTTTGGACAAGCACCACAAGGTAAAACGATGCTTTGTGCTTTGTTTCTTTTTAAAACAAACAAACAAACAAAACCCACACAAAACAAACAAAAAGCAAACAAACACAACAAAAACAAAAACAAACAAAAAAAAAGAAAAAAGAAAAAGAATAATTCTATTTTTGTTCACAATAACCAGTCTTGTCTGAAGGGTAACTATTATTTTCCTGATTAATACACGGAAAATAAATTTCCCTCCATATTGCTGGTATTTCTAAGGAACTGTCTTAAGATTTGGTAATTTTTGGTTTCCATTAATATCAAAATTACATTTTGACCATGTTCATGTATTTAACACCCTTCTAGTCCTACCCCTGCGGATCTCCGACATGTAAGCAATCTCATCCCAGTCTGTGGAAATACAAATGGGAATTCAGGCAGAAATGGGCCCCTGGTTCACACAACTCGCTTGGCCCTGCATTAGGCAGCAATTAATGGCAAGGGAATGAAACAATTAATGAGCCTACAAGCTGCACAATCACACATCACACTACGAGATCACAGATGATGTGCAGATTGACTGTAGATCTGACAAAGCAACTCCAAAAGTCACCACTCGGGACAGTAAGAGAATGTGGCTACAGTTAAATGCAACAGTGGAAAGACAAAAAAAACAAGCAATAAAAATACATAGCTTAAGGTGGAAACCAGCCAGCACTGACGTTTTGCATTGCCTCCTACATGTCCTCCACCCATCACATCATTTGAAAAAAAAACCAGTAAGAAGTCAGTGCAGAAATAAGCTTTTAAAGTGACCTTTTATCGCAGAAGTTGTAATTTCTCACCATCAAACCACCACAGAGAGTCAACTTAGTGAATTACAACTGGGCAGGAGTTTTGCCATAGGCGGAATGCGTGTGTGGGACTGATGCAGCCTGACGTGCAGGGAGCAGATTCTTCCTTGTCCCCTCGGGTTGTTACAAAAACAATTGGTAGATCTGAACAATCTGTATATCTGAACAAACAATCTGTAGATTTGAACAATCAATCTGTAGATCTAAACAATGTAGATCTGAATCTGAACAAAAATAAATAAATATCCAATGATAGCTTCTGTTTTGGGACTTTCAAAACCTGGATTGCCTCCCTTCAAATTTTATTTTGCTCCCTGCCACGGAGGTGACAGGCAAAGACCTACAAATGCTGTTATCAAATCTTCTACTTACAAGCCAAAAAAATCTGGCCTCTGAAAATCTGGCCTCTGAAATCAAGCCAAATAGCCATGACGTGTTTGGCAGACGTTGTTGAGGATAATTTAACGTTCAGTTCTTTTCACTTGAACATAGTTGGTACTCCAGTCAAAAGATGCTGATGGTTGTATCACATCGGAGACAGAGCTTTCAAGCTTGAGCCTCCTGCCCATGCTATGACACTTCCACGGCCTTTGTGAGGCAGTCTAGTAGTTGATAATAGCTGTACTTAAGGTCATACTCCATGTCGTACCAATAATTCACTGAGGAGAAAAGAGAAAGGAGAAACGCTTTGAAGGCCAGAAAGTAGTGATTTACAAACGTGTTCACAGACTGATTTACAGAGCTCAGCTGGTACAAGCTTCTCCTTATTACTGACTGAGCTCTGAAATGTGCATATCTTTGACTATAGCCAAAAATACCGTAAGCAAACATTACAGCTCTTTTAACAGTGCTGTCAATGCAGCTCTGTCTTAACAGATCCTCATCAGAATCTGCATTGGGGATTCCTTGGCACAAAAGTTGGCAAAATATTTAGACAGTGTTTTAATTCTGCTGCTTCTTTTAGTTTTGGTGTATGACTCCTAGAAAAAATAAGCTAAGCAGTCTAATATTGTACCAACGGTTCTCGGAGAAGGATACACACTGGCTTCAGACATTCACTAGAGCAGACCCAGAGAATATTGATTTTTCAAGTGTAATACAGACTGTAGTGCAGTTAACAGACTAAAGGCCAAATGAACTCATCAACTCTTTAGCTCTTCTGCTAGACAGAGAAAAAGAGAGTGGCCAGGGGCTTGCAACTGGAAACAACTCTACATCTTCTAAAAAAAAAAATCTGTGAGGACTGACGCAGAAGTACTTGGGAAAGACAATAAGAAATACTGCTGTACTGCTGGCTTGGCTGTTTATCACCGTATCACAAATAGTGGGGGAAAAAAAAATCCTTGCAATATTTGCAGTGTTACGCAAATACTAACGTTACAATGTTCAAAATACTGTATTTACTCTTCTTGGGCAGACAGGATTATTCCAGCTAAAGGACAGCAAAAAAACTCTTCCTCAACCCTTGCAAAACTTACATGATGTTAAGGATAGTACTTTGCACCCTTCCCACCCCTTCACCTGCACCAATGAGCAATGCTTGAAATTCTGGAACTCTTTTGGGGAGGGGGAAAAGAAAAAAAAATGGAGAGAGAGATGATGATGAATCCTACAAAGAAAGAGACGGTGAGACTGTTGGTAAGCACAGGGAACAGTAACACAAGCACAGGCCTGTTCGCAAGGTAAGAGCCTAGGTGGGAGCAGATTCCAGCTCACGTGACAACAGAGTATCTTCCCCGTGGTGTCAACTGGCTTCTGCCAAGATTCTTCTTTCCTCCTGAGGAGCGGTAGATGATCTTTAGGGGACCTTAGGTCCCAGCTATGCTTTGCTGTGGGATATTTAGCTGCACAGCCACCACAGTTCACAAACCTATCTGGAAATACTGTGAGCTTTACCTGCTATACAGCCATGGGATTGCTGCACGTGATGGAACCAGAGAGAAGGCAGGTACAACATCTCACCGGCTTTCACTGTGCACTGCAAAGGTTTTGCCTGAGCATACTCTGGATACTGCTCCAGATTCGGATTTAAGGGGTCCAGGGGGATCCAGGGCACCTAAAAGCAGAAGAGTATGTATATGGTACTGACTCTGGCAAAAAATTCCATCAAGCTTCCAGAAAAACAACTGATAACCAAACTTAGTAAGTTACAAAACATGTTATGTTGCCTGGCAAAACATGGACAGCTAAACAGCTTTCTACAATCAATCGGGAAGAGGTCAAGAATGCAAAAATTTGCCTCCTTCAGTGAAGCATTTCTGATCAGGGTAAAGGTGCTAAACATCAGCCATGATGTTCCAGTCCTGTGGCAAGACTTGCAAAACACCTCCAGCCCCTTAAGTCACTTGTTCCTCCTACACTCAGTACCTGAGTATTTTATCTGCACCATTCTTCTTAGAAATCCCTTCCTTCTTCCGAAGCTCTCAGGCCTAATTTTATTCCCAGCAGCTAAAACCCGCCTTTCCTGCTGGGAAAATCCCTCTTGCCTGCATTCACTTCTTCTATGCCCTACCAAGTTATAAATCTCAGCACTCCACCCCCCTGTGCCATGGGAATATTCCCGTGAGGTTCCAGAAGCCCCAGCTGAAGCTCGGCCGTAGCGTTAGTCACACGTTGCAAAGGCAAAAAGGCAGAGAGCAGATACAAGAGGCTATCGAGATTTTGTAAAGCACCTATATAACTTAAATCAATATTGCTCATACTCAGAAAACACACGTTATTAATCAAGACAGACTTGTTGTATTGCACTGGGTAATGCTGCTATAGAGCCAAATCTCGCCCTGAGTAGAGGGCGAAAAGAAAGTGAACGCAGAGGAGTCCATTTCCATCTCAATGAACTCAGTTCCTTTACCATTGATTCATTTTAAAGTCCTGTGCTGGATCTATTTAAATCTAGGTGCAAGGAAGACAGTTTATGATACCAATGGTTTCAAGCTTGCAGTAAAAATCTTTTCTGGAAGCTGGGTATCCTTTGCGAATTGTAAAACTGTAGGTGAAATATCTGGGCATTCTCTTTCCACTACTGAACAATTTCTAAAATTCAGTATGCCCAGCTTGAGGGCTCAGCGGTGCCCAAAGTGACCTTTACTTATACGGATTACGTTCCTTATGTACTTTTTACCTTTTCTGCACTCTTCTCATCCACAATTTCAAATGAGCCCTCTTCTGATACGTGGTAGGTTGCTGGCTGATAGAGCTCTGGAACCACAGAGAGAATTCAATGACATAACTCAGAGAAACTAACAGCAGGAGATGTCACACTTTCACCAAATAAAAGAAAAAATAGGACAAAAACATTTTCAACTTACTGTCCTTCCTTTCACCCATTTCAAATTTTACCCACTGCTTAAATTTTTTTCAAATTTTTTTTTAAGGCAGCTTGAATACTGAACTACCTTCCTGTCTGGAATTCCAACTTTCTTTCTTAACAGGAATTATTCTCCTAAAACCCCACTTTACTCCTGGTCTTACTTTGTTCCAGTAACTGTCTTCTTTCCCTTTCAGAAGTTGTAAATGCCTCCCTGACTCACACATCCTTCTGTATTATGGCATTTCTTCCTAGGTCAGCCTAGCAAGATAGCCCTCACCAGAGTTACTGGTGACTTGTGGCCAGCCTTTCACTTCTGATTTCCTCTGATAGGGCTCACCAACTGCTTCAGATACTGCACGTTGCTTTTCTTTCATTGCTTCAACACGTGTGGTTTTCCAAGCCCTCCCATGAGAGAGTTTCTATTAACCTGATGTTTTTAAAGATGAAGTCATCTTTTTACTAGACACTATAAAATGTAAGCATTCTCTCTCTTCTCTGCTTTAACAGTGACTTGTTTTACAAAGTATGACCCACACAACGTACGTATATTTCATGCATTTACATACACATGGCACCACCTCTCCTATGGGGACAGACTGAGGGAGCTGGGGCTGTTCAGCCTGCAGAAGAGAAGGCTCCAGGGAGACCTTATCGTGTCCTCCAATACCTGAAGGGGCCTCTCAGAAAGATGGGGAGGGTCTTTTTAGCAGGGTCTGTTGCAACAGGACAAGGGGTGATGTTTTTAAACTAAAAGAGGGGAGGTTTAGACTACACAGAAGTAAGAATTTTTTTTTACAATGAGGGTCATGAGGCACTGGAACAGGTTGCCTGGAGAAGCTGTGGATGCGCCATCATAGTAAGCATTCACGGTCACATTGGATGGAGCTTTGAGTAACCTGCTCTAGGGAATGGCAGGGGATAGACTAGATAATCTTCAAGGTGCCTTCCAACCTAACACTTGCTATGAGTCTGTGATTTCCAGGTTGTAAATAAAATAGAACCAGTATAAACAAACTATTGTAGTGGTGCCCATATCTAGGCAAAATTATGTGAGTGTCATACAGCGCTCTGCATTCACTTAATCCAAAGGTTTGAAAGTCAAAGAATGGGAAAAGAAAGTCTTATTTTATGAGGCATAAAGTTAAGCTGCCCATCTTCTAGATGACCCTGCAACATAGCAAACTATTACTGTGCACACAGGAAAGCAACATGAGGAAGCAGAAAATGGTCAACGTGAAGTCATGCTGCCAGAAGAATCTTTTTTTCATTTCTCCAGTTTTCAGACATTCAGTTAGTAACTTGAATATTTCATTAAATTACAACTTATTTTTCAGCTTCCTCTCGTTTTTCCTAGAGAAAACGAGCAGGCAGAATCCAAACTTGTTAAACATCAAAGGTGACATGCTACAAGGCTGACAAGATACTTAAATAATTTAAATGTTTTAAAGCTGAGCTGTGAGGATCAATGAACCTCTTACTTTCCAGGACGGGGAATCCCAACCTCAGAATAATGTTTGTCTTACAAACTACCTGCAGCATGAAATAAAGAGATTTCTTCTCACCCTGGAAAGTGTAACACCGCATAAACCTCAAAGTGTTCTGTCTTTTCCCTATCTGTCAATATCTGAGTTTCTTCTCCTCCCAGCCTCCAGACAGACTGCATAGTAAATGATGTACCATAGGGGATGAAGGGTCGGTCACTCGGTGGATGCAGCAGGAAATGTTTCTCTCCAGATATCACACAGTACAGGTTCTCATAATGATCTTTATGTACTAGGATTGAGAAAAAAAAAGTAGATATGAGGAAAAAGAGAGAAAATCAGTGTTATTTCCTTCTCTGTATCAGAAGCAATAGTAAACTGAATGAGTCAGCTTGCCCTCCTGTTATCATAGACTGGAAGGGACCTTTGGAGATAAGTCCAACCCCCCTGCCAGAGCAGGATCATCCAGGGCAGGCCACACAGGAACAGAGCCAGGTGGGTTTGGAAAGTTTCCAGAGGAGACTCCACAACCTCTCTGGGCAGCCTGTCCCAGGCTCTGTCACCCTCTCAGCAAAGAAGTTTCTCCTCATGTTGAGATGAAACTTCCTATGTTCTAGCTTGTACTCATTATTCCTTGTCCTGCTACTGGGCACCACTGAAAAGAGTCTGTTCCCTTTCACTTGGCACCCACCCCTCAGATATTTCTAGACATGAATCAGATCCCCTCTCAGCCTCCTCTTCTCCAGACTAAACAGCCCCAAGTCTCTCAGCCTTTCCTCATAGGAGAGATGTTCAAGTCCCTCAGTCGTATTTATAGCTCTCTGTTGGATTCTCTCCAGTAGATCCCTGTCCTTCTTGAACTGGGGAGCCCAAAACTGGATAGAGTATTCCAGGTGTGGTCAGGCTGCCTCCTCCTCCCACAGCCGGTGGGAGTGGAGAGCAACAACAGAATGTTGCAGCAAATGCATTCAAGGAAGCAAATGGGCAGTGTCTCGCCTGACACAATGCCAGGCAGGTGCACCCAAGAGGCTGCAGAAGGGCAGGAGAAAGAATATAAAAAAGCATTTTCAAGTAGAACTGCCGTGTCAAGGAAAACACACAGCTCGACTGAGCCACTAGCTGCAAACGAGCCGATGTAAACCTCTGCTGAGGGCCCACAGAAGACTTCCAGAGCCATTCAATACGTACAAGATGTCACAGCAGCTGATTCCCCAAGCCAGAAATTCACAGCATCAGGCTTCTTCCCTGTATGGTTAGGGAACAGAGAAAAGTTGTTAGCAAAAAAACCCCAGAATTTGAAGTGTCATGTTTAAAAGCATTTCAAATAATTTTCTGCCAATTTTTGCCAAATTCTGTCCTTTAACTTTCTTCATAATTACAGCAGGTTCCACTGCAAACAGCACTCTGTGAGAAACAGCAACCTCCTTCTACACTGGAAGCCACTGCAGTGCCCATCCGACCTCACGGCAGCAGCATGCATCCTCACATCGACGGCGACAACCTTTTCTTTGCACTTTTGGAATCCCTATGACTCAGCTCACAGAGAAACTGCAGCAAAAGAAGGTTGCAAAGAAGGTAAGATCACCTATTCCTATGTCTCTCCTCTGAGGAAACTTGCTGAGCGTGTTGTTCAGCCTGGAGAAGAGAAGACTCCAGGGAAACCTTTGTGTGGCTTCTCAGGACTTCAAGGGGCCTGTCAGAAAGATGGGGACAGACTTTTGAGCAGGGTCTGTTGGGACAGGACAAGAGGGGATGGTTTTAAACTAAAAGAGGGAGATTTAGACTGGAGAGAAGGAAGAAATTTTTCACAGTGAGGGTGGTGAGACCCTGTCCCAGGTTTCCCAGAGAGGTGGTCGCTGCCCCTTCCCTGGAACCATTGCAAGGGAGGTCGGCCAGGGCTCTGAGCAACCTGCTCTAGTTGCAGATGTCCCTGCTCCCTGCAGGGACTCAATGAGCTGGAAAGGTCCCTTCCCATCCAAACCATTTTGCGATTCCACAATCACAGCAAATGATTTTCAGTGATGCTTTAAGGAAAGACCTGCTGTAAAACAGAAACCAAGTGAAGCAGAACAGCCTTTGACTAGAAACAAGCACCTGTCATTTTACCAAAGGCCGCGGGGAGCTGTGTGCTGCTTCCCTCCTCTGTTACACCACCTTTAGTAGCAACGGCACAAATCAGAGAAAAGTCACTATATGAAAAGCAGAGCCATATGGCACCGTCACCTCATTGTTACAGTTGCGATGGTTCCAACACACAACCGAGACACTGATTCTGCAATAATCCAACCCCCAAAGTTGCATTACTCTATTATGAAGTATTTGACCACTTCTACTTTCTCAGGGGGTGAAACCAAACTGAGCTGCAACATCGAGAAACAGAACAAGCGCCCACCACCTAGGCAGCAGGATTGTTGTAAAGCTCCATACAAAATATTTGCTGAACACAGCAGAAAGAGGTTTACCGAGTGCCTCGCTCATCCACGGTATGTCGGGCTGCACATCACAGACAAGCTCAGGGAACTCCTCGGTGAGGTTTGAGCACTGCTTCTGCACATAGAACACGTTGGGAGAGCTCACCCTCTTCTCCACAATGTCCAAAAAGTCCGCAAAAGGCATTTGGCGCTCCTCTGGCATGACAAATCGGTCCTGAAACACCGCGTCTGCATAACCATTTGGTGTCACTGCCACGCTCACTAGCTTGGGACCTACCACCTCCCTGCAAAATAAACCAAAGGTGTATAGCTATGTTCACAAAGCAGCTCCGTTTCCCTCCGCGCAGGCAGAGGGTCCTCTTCAGCCACTTCTTTTCATGAAACGTGGTAGAGTTTTGATGTTCTTGGGACCACTCCACCCTGCCAAATTTGGGTGTCCATATGTTCAAAAGCAAAGCAGTCAAGGAGGGAGAAGAACAGGGACAGAGGTTGACAGATACACATATGGTGAGGCTAACAGATCTTAGTTCCATAAGAAATTTAGCTTTAAACCCACAGATTTAGGTCTAACCCACAGATTTTAGGTCTAACCATAAATCCCCTCTTAGAGAAGAACATCTCTTTAAAAATTCAGTCATTATTAAAATGCTCATCATTTGGGTTTGCTTTTTTTTTAAAAAGAGGTGTATAAAGCCACAAACAAGTCAGACTGTTTTGACAGTACAACAACCCCAGTCCAGCTGGGAGGCTACAAGGTGGAGCTCTGGCTGGAGCACAGCAACGGGACAGGCTTTCAAGAGCCTGAGATGGTCAGCTGCACACAGTCAAACACCTACCCTCTTGACTGCATTGGAACTACCCAGGAGTTTGTAGGAGTTTGTCCGGACAGTACGTTTGCAGGGAGAAATCTAGACCCAAGTTTTGGCTCTGGTGGCAGGACTAACACCTCCATACAGAAGCATGGAGGAATGTGAGCTAATCTTACAAATTAAAACAAAGATTAATAAAGGCCTTTCACTGAGGTCAATAAACATTGACCACCAGTCCTGCTCCAGAGCTCGTTGTTCATACCTGAGGTACGCCAAGGTCCATTTCTTCAGAGCTGACCAGTGACTGATGGCATTCTGAATGATACAAGGTTTATTCGGACTCACCCATTCTCGATAAAATTCCAGTGGGGACGGAGGTCCATCAAGATAGGGTACGGACTCCGTCCACCCCAGCTCTGTCCAGGCAAAAGACAAAAAGTTTTACTCAGCATCCTGAGAGAAGTGCCCTCTGCTCTCACACTAATGGGATGAAGTCCCACACCACAGGCACTCAACTGGAAGAAAGTGGTGTCGTTGTCCCCCCACCACCAGCTCCAGAAATCTCTCTGCTAGAACCCGAAGGCTGCTGCGGAGGGTTTCAATGCCAGACGGGTATCTCGGGCTATGGGCTCGCTACTCTCCTGCTATCAGCCCCAGGTGGCCATGCCCACGGGAGAGTGGGCATGAAGGGTACACCTCACAGGAGATGCATCTCTGATACAGAGATGATACCACAGGAAGAATTTTGTTCCACCACAGGAAGGTGGAATAGTATTTTGCTTTGCTATTTTATACAAAGGAAAACAACCTACAAGGGCCATTTTCTCCAGTTTAGTTTTCTTTATGCAGGGGCCTTTCTGCTGCTTTTTCACGTTGGTAACATTTGGCTGAAAACAGAGTAGGACTTCAACCCACACAGGTGTCATTTCCAAGAATCACACAATGGTTTGGGCTGGAAGGGTCATCTGGTCCAATCCCTCTGCAGGGAGCAGGGACACCTCCAACTCCAGCAGGTTGCTCAGAGCCCTGTCCAACCTGGCTTGAATGATTGCGGGGATGGGGCTTCTTCTACCACCTCGCTGAGCAACCTGTGCCAGTGTTTCAGCACCCTCAGCGTCAAAAATCTCTTCCTNCCGCCGCCGCCACCTCCCTCCCTCCCTCTTTCCTCCGCCCCCAGACGAGGACAAGCCGAGCCCCAGCTCGGTAACAAATCATCACATTTTTATTGGAACGGTTTAAGACACGGAGTACAAATGAATACAGAGTTAAAAATAGCTCCCGGCGGGAGGCCTCACAGTGCAAAAAAACAAAACCGAACAAAAGATACATTTTTTTTTCAGGATTTTTTTTCCAAATAATAATTAAAAAAAAAAAAGACATTTTAAAGGATTATTTTACCTAAAGCCAAAAGTATAAAAACACACATTTATAAATAAAGCAGGAGGGTTGTGGGTTTGTTATTTAATTTTTGTTTTTTAAAGGGGCAAAGGAAACGGGNTACAAGGGCCATTTTCTCCAGTTTAGTTTTCTTTATGCAGGGGCCTTTCTGCTGCTTTTTCACGTTGGTAACATTTGGCTGAAAACAGAGTAGGACTTCAACCCACACAGGTGTCATTTCCAAGAATCACACAATGGTTTGGGCTGGAAGGGTCATCTGGTCCAATCCCTCTGCAGGGAGCAGGGACACCTCCAACTCCAGCAGGTTGCTCAGAGCCCTGTCCAACCTGGCTTGAATGATTGCGGGGATGGGGCTTCTTCTACCACCTCGCTGAGCAACCTGTGCCAGTGTTTCAGCACCCTCAGCGTCAAAAATCTCTTCCTTCACTCCAGTCTAATAAATCTCCTCTCTTTCAGCTTAAAATGCAAGGTCCAGCTCAAAACCCCGACCCGGCGCGGCGAGGCAGCCGGACACCGTTTTCCTTCCCACAGAGCGGGCCGCAGCTCCAGGANTAATTAAAAAAAAAAAAGACATTTTAAAGGATTATTTTACCTAAAGCCAAAAGTATAAAAACACACATTTATAAATAAAGCAGGAGGGTTGTGGGTTTGTTTGTTTGTTATTTAAATTTTGTTTTTTAAAGGGGCAAAGGAAATGGGTAGTGTTGGAGAAGACGGGGATGGAGTTGCCTCCCTGGTGCCCATAGGACATGCAGAGGAGACATGGCTTATTCCTAAGGCTGCTGCCCCTCACCTCGCCCCCACCATGCTCCGCAGCCAGGCACCCACCCCAGCAGCGTCCCAGCCGCCCCCGTCTTACTGACGTGCACGATGGGAAAGCCGGGACGTGCTGGTGGTACCCAGAGGAGGAGGCACCTGCTCATCCAGGGGTCTACTTCAAGATCTGTCATTTATTTTAATGAGGTTTTTGTCATTGAGTGTCTTGGATGCCACACATCCAATGGGGTGGGGTGGGGGGAGACGCTGTATACATGCATGTATTTGCCAATGGTGTTTAAATACCTGTTTGTTTTTTTTCTTATATATAATTATATACGTATTCTTTATTTAAAAAAAAAAATAATAAAGAGTTCACATGTTTCTACTCCCGGAAAGAAATGTCCCTATTCCTCTGAGTCTTGATAAAAGTCTGGAAAGTGGTGGAGTGGGGAGGGGGCTGCTCTAAGGCCTGCCTCAACCAGCACCTGGGACGTCCCAAGGAAAGGGGAGGACAACCTGAGAGAGGAGGTGGAAGAAATGCCGACTCCCAGACACAGCTCCTGGGTGCTGCGGAGGGATGGGGAGGAGGAAGGCGCTACCTGCCTGCAGAAGGAAATAAAACAGAAGAAACCGCTGCCCTCTCAGGTTGCAGCCCTTCCTGCTGCACTAGTCCAAGAGAGCCCAAGAATGAACCAAGGGGTTCCACAGCCAAAGTAATACTATTTACAAGGTGCGGCACAAAAAAAAAAAGAAACCACCCCAACAACTATTCTCATTTTGGGTTGGAGGGGACAAAATGTATGTAAAGAGGATAGGTAGGTCCAAATAATTTTTTTAGGCTTTATGTTAAACAAATAACTCGTCTTAATACAGATATCTGGTTGTGCCAATGCCAACATCCACACAAACCAGTAAGAGGGATAGACTCAAGTTTATTACCTCCTCCCACAAGCCTCTTCACTTCCCAGGCAGTTCCTACTCAGCATTTCTCTACCTGGCTCAATGGACAGCCTGCGGCAAAACAAATTCACAAGGTGCAACAAAATGTAACACATTTATGTTCTCTTTGTTCTGTAAACTAGAATTTTTAGGAATAATTCCTACTGCCAGCAATAGGAAGTTAGCAGGGAAGAATCTGTTGGATCAGTCTCAAATGATAAAGAGCAACACTATCTCCTCATCCCTCTTGGCAACAAACTTGTGGCACCAGCATCTCCTTTACTGGGCTCCTACCACTCAATTCGTAACAGCCAAGCCTTGGGCAAACAGTTCATGACTTTGCCACTTATGAAAAAACAATTGCTCAGAGGACAGCAAGCAAAGAACAAAAGGCCCAATAGGATATATTTTAACCCCCTTCCAATTCATTCTTCAATTACAGATCACCATCTCAGTCCTAAATCTACTTTCCTGAAGCCTTTCTGTACTGTATCTTTCATGGGTATTGGCCAAATGCTGGTCCTCAGGCCAAGATCATCTCTACTTCTACTCTGCTTTCCTAAGTGAACCGCATATACTAATTCTAATTGATTTTAAACTACACAACCATCCTCCAGCTGATCTACTTGCCCAACACTTCTCTTACCATCATTCTGATCAGATTTCACGTCTAGTTTCCCATACACAACCGTGACTCCAACTAAAATCCCTTCCAGGAAGCAAAACCCACTCCTCTGATGAGCTTAACAATCAGATTTGCTTCACACAACTCGTTCCCGAGGAGCTCTGCTTTGTATCTCCGTGCCAGCTTCACGGCTTGTTGCTCTTTACCTTAATGGGAATTTCATTCTTGTCACTGGCTCTTCTGTATCATCTCTAACTCTTTTTGTCTCTACCTCAAAGTTTAAATAATAAAATGGAATAAATTGCACAGGGGACTAATATAAAGGACCTTCAAACCGTTATCACCAGTACCAAAAGATACCTGGGTTGAAGGGACTGCTATTTTACCTGAGTGTCTTGTGGCCCCAGCACAGCAAGACATTTCCTGTATACTGGGACATGTGTTCACAGTCTGAAAGTGGAGAAACTCATCACCTCAAAAGCAAGCTTGCCCCACGCGAACTCCATCGCGGCCCCAAGACGACCGCCAGCGTACATTGCACTCACGCGGCTCCAGCCCACCTTTCCGCTCAGGGAAAGCGCCAGAAATTCCCTCTCCGGTTTTCAACTCGCCTTCCTTTGCAAAACCTCTCTGTGCAAGAGAGGAAGCCCCTGGGACCGAGCCCAGAGCAATGCTGAGACAGGACTAGAAAAGAACGCTTCTGCAGTTTCAGTACAACAAGCCCACGGAAGGCAAGGTTAGCAAGGACACCTGAAACGTGATTAGGTAGGTTGAAATTACAGGCAGAAGTAACTGGAAAGGTCTTAAAGTGCCCCTCCCTACTGCCAAGTCCCTAAGCACTCGGCAGCCGCGATCAGCCAGCAAACCTGTCAGGGGCAGAGTGAGAACTGTCAGTTATTCAGCCCTGGAGCTATTGAGAAGAAACAGGTCATTCTACACCACTCTGCTCAGCCCAGTAGGAAAAAAAAAGAAAGGCTGCACTGCAGATCTCTAGTCACAGAAAGACAGAGAAGGCAACTGACCACATTTCTGAGCGCCACAGGGTTTCAAAGCGATGCCAAACCAGGAGAGTAAAATGAAAGAAAATGGCTTCAAGCCTGTAACCTGTGGCAGGAAGCAAGCGATGCTGCCTGGCTGCCTTTGAGTGACTTCCACAGCTGCTAGAAGCCTCTCCCATCCAATGCTTGTTGCTTGCTCTAGCTTTATGAATAGAGATTACGCTGCTTTACCTTAAAATAAATACAAGACAGACTGGAGATTGGGGAAGAAATAAAGCCTTTTGTGTACTGTTGTAGAAAGAGGTGGGAGTAAGGGGGAAGGTGCTGAAGAATTTTGTCAGTTTGATTTTTTTTATTTTTCTTAGCTTATCATTGACCAAAAACGCATCACTGGACAGTTTTAAGCCACAACAAACACAAGTTAGCAAGGGCTTAGAGAAGCTCCACAAGGTGATAAGAGTATTGCACACACAAATGCAAGAAGGGAAGATTTCTGTTTCCCAGACCAGAAAGTCATGAAAAGCAAAGATGCTGGGGGCAGGGGAAATGGTGGTAATCATATCCCAAAATACCTTGTTTAAATTTCTTGGGAAATTGTTTTCTTGGGTTAGTTGAAGTAGCTCTACAAAAGGTAAGAGAATCCCAGCTTTCTTGGGATGTAAATATTCTGTTTTCCTGGAAAAGCAAGAAGAAAACATTTTCCTATCACAGTGAAATAAATGAACGAATGACATGGATGAGCTGTTGCACTGAAGAACTCTCAAATCCAGAGTTACACTGTAAGAGATGGAAACCAGTTCTTCCATGTTGCTTCTCAACACATAAATCATTACCCCAAATCTCCCAGTCATGACAACATCAAAGTCCGTATCCAACTCCTAAGCACGAAAGGCGGCTGAAACAAACTTTTCTACTCGTATCTAAATCCCATTTTTAAAATGTCTGCAGAAAACCCAGTCTGAAGTATCAATAGAACATCGAATTCCAGATTAAAAATACCACTACTGAATCCACTAAGTAATCTCCAAAGTGTGGTCCAAGGGTTGCAGATCCTTCCCCCAGAGGTGAATGCAGCTAAAATACAGTGTGGGGACTGTCTTGAAACAAGAGAAAAGCAGACAGGGTCGTCATGACAACAGTAGGATTTCTCCAGGTAATAAAACTAAGGCAGGAAAAAAAAACAAACCAAAAAAAAAGAGAGAACAGCAAGACAAGATTTAAGCAGAAAACAGTTCATTAATTGCACAGACACTCCAGCCTGTCTCCCTGTCGGGGGTTTATAATACAGAGATTGTTTCTCGCTGGGATATGGCAAAGGGATTGACAGTTTTTGTTAAAGGACAAAGGTAACGGCCACAAACGTGACATAGAGCAACAGTCGGAAAAATAAATTAATAAATAAACCCATAAAAAGTCTGCTTCTGGATTCTCCTGAAGCCTTGGGAGAGGAAGGGATTGGCTTCACTTGGAGTCCTTTGTTTTCAGTCAGCAGTTCCGAATTTCTTGGGTAAACCGGATTTTCTTTGTTTCTTTAGGTGCCAAACATCCTGACCTCCTGGCTACAAAGAAATTTCAAGGCGATTTCTCCAAACTCCTCTTCCAATACTTGGTCTAGAGACAGGAAGTTGAAGACAACTCAGGGAAAAAATATTAAAATTGTGGCCAGCACATTGCTAAGAATTAGAGCAAGTCTGTTGTAGGGGCCTGAGGAAATCAGTTCACAAGTCTCCCCACCAGCCCTAGACCAGTGCGACGACAGCAGCGGTCTGAAGCTCTCTCTGTGGTCCTTTGCTTGGGATTATTTCTGTGTATTCACAAAGACCCAAAAGCCACCCTTCTTAGAGTTTTTTGTCCATGCGTCGTTCCACAGCTTGCAGCAATAGCTCCGAGTACTGTTCCAGCAAAGCCAGCGTCTGCTCGTCTCCCAGACTCTTGGGACTCGGTAGATTGGCACCACACCCCTCACTCTGCAGGCTAGGGGCATCTTGTGGCTTTGCCAGTACCTTCTTTACTTTTGGAAGCTCTTCCTCATCCTTCAGAGAGTCCAGTTCTTTCTTCATTGAGGAGAATGTTTCCGTCAGGAGCCCTGCTATCTTATCTTTGTCAGTAGAAGACTCTGTATCGTTTAGCACCTGAAAATAGAGAGGGGAAAAGAAAAACCAGAATGCATTGGGGTTTAGGTAGAGCACCAAGCAAGCAGTTCCAGCCCTTTAGGGAAGCGAAGCCACGAAGATTCACAGACCACTCAAGTGTCCTTCTCTTCAACACTGGAAACTGCCAATTAAGCCAGATAGCAGGGCACGCACCCAGTGCTGCCAGTCACACAACACCCAGAGGCATTACTCCAACGGAGATGGGAAGCATATCTCCGGGTAGCGTTCTCCTGATATGTCCCTGCTTATATATGATGTTCTACATAAGGAGGTGCCCTGTTTCCCAGCTGCATCACCCAGCTACAGGCTCTTTTTCCTCCTGTCTGCCAGATGCAGCTGCTCACAGGACCAGAGCAAGGTCAGAGAGCTCATGCAGGCTCCAAGGCCAGAGCTGCAGAGGACCACGTGGCAGGAGCTCGCTGTTGGAAGCTTTGCGCTGATCGCGGGAGACTTGACAGGTCAGTGGGAAACAAAGAAACGAAGAGTTCTCATATCGCTCTGCCTGTGACTCTGGCCTGGCAGGGAGAGGGCCAGGCGAGTGGCTGCGTGTTCCCTCTCAGAGCTGGATTCCCATGGCAGCTCACATTTGCTAATCCTCCTCCCAGGCATCAAAGACAGAGAACAGCTGGAGATAAGAAAACTTACAGCCTCTATAATATTTCATATCTCTGAAGCACTGGATAAATATTGACTCTTTTCTTAATACCCCTCTGAAAATGAGCATACTCTTATCTTCAGTTTACAGACAGGCGACACAGGCTGAAAAGGGAATGGATTTGCTCAGAGCACCACAGCAAGCCCTTGGAAAAGCCAAAAGTTGGAAATCAGGAGTTCCTGCCTCCCTGGGTTCAAGCTTCAGGTGCAGTCAGGAGGCCAAGCAGGCAGCTTGTGTCAAAAGCAAGCAACTGGAGCTTGTGTCACCAAATACCCAGAGAAGGGAACGCCTGGAGCCAGCAAGGTCACGGCGGGGGGGCTGTGAAGCCAACCTGCTGTCGCCCAGCCCCGGGCTGAGGTCACTCACCAGGCGGTAGAGCTGGATGGCTCTGCGCATGCTGTCCTGGAGCTCCGACACCACGTGCTCACACTGCTCTACGCTGATGCACGGCTCTGAAGAGGAGGGGAACAAAAAGAAAAACACAAACTAAGGCACAGACACACTTCAATAGCCATGAGCTCACAGTTGGGCAAGAAAATATTTTTTAAAACACAGATTTGAAAGATTGTGTGCACACACTTCTCATTCAGCTCTTGGAGTTGGTTTGAGTCAATCATTAGACAGGCAAGTTCTACATGAGCTTTCCTTCATACTACCTAGAGATGATGCTCGTTTCAAATATTCCTAATTTTTCAGTCTTTAGCATCAACAAAGTCAGCAATGGTTTTTCTCGGATCACACATTTCTGTTACAGTCAAGGATAGTACCAGATTGCCTGTGCCATTCTCAATTATACTTCAATTCAAGTTTGGATGAAGGCTTCCAGCGGCAAAAGGGACTGATCTGAGGAGCCTCTAACTCAGCCTCCACCTAATCCAAAATCTACACGAGTCTCCTCACGTATCCTTCTGCGCAGTCTGCAACTGAGCACTGAGGATGAAGGATGAGGCTGAATTACTACGGTGCTGAGGACTGAGGTGCAGAGGAGCGCTGACAAACGAACTCGATTACGACAGAATCCCATTTCTGAGCGACCCAGGCCAAGCACTGCTGATGCACCGTAATTTGAAAACGAGAAATAAAACCAAGCAACTGGAGGACACAGTCTCCTGCCTGCTCCCACAGATATTATTTCCAAAGCATTAGAGTTGAAGGCCTGCAACGTTTTAAAAAAATAAACACTTTTATGAGTTAGACAGAAACCATGAGCAAAGACACAGACACACAGACACACAATCTGCTGTTATCTCCAATTTGCAAAGGCCTGGACAAAGGCCGCTTGACTACCTTTAGTTACCTAAAACCAAAACTTGGTCACATTAGCACTATTATTTCTACAATTCTAAGAATATCAACTCTGAACAGCCTGGAGAGGACCCTTAGCTAATTTTATGAATACATCTACATGATATATAAACAAATACAGCTAGAAAAACATCTATTTATACATAAACAAACACATCTAGAAGAACAAAGGGCCATGAACAAATCCTTCCATCTGCATTTTTTGTTCCCAAACCACCCAGCCTTGCAGAGTTTGAGCACGGTGGGCTTCAGAATAGTCCAAGATTCTTGTCTTTTTTTTTTCTTTTCTTTTTTTTCTGCTCCCTCCTGCTCCCCTCTTTTTGTTCTAAACCCAACTGTTTCTTTTCATGATAATTTCTGGATTTCTCCTCTGATCATGTTTTAAATGGTAGTCTCCAGCTGTGTGAGCTGTCAGTCTGGAGAAAGGTGACAAACATAACATAAATGCTTGAGTAACAGGCATTTTCTGCCTCTCAGGTGTGCAGAGCAGAGCTCTTCAGAAACCAGCAGAGAATATTCAACAGAGCAACTGTATTAAGCACATCTACAGCATTTTAACTGTAGATGTCAAAATGCTTTAACAAAAACCATTAAGTCTCTTTATCTGCAGCTGTTACACAGGCAGGAAAATGGAAGGACAGTAAAATTAGGCGGAAACCCGAAGTCACAGAGCAAGTCAGAAGCAGAACAGGTCTCTGCCAACCCTACCATTCTAATCTAAACCGTCACACTACAATCCACAGAAGGCACTGTAAATTGTCACAGCAATAACCAACTTGGATCTAAGCAGCTTTTCCAGCATCTATCACCAAAAATTTGGGAAACTCAGTCTGCAAGAAGCTGAAGGCTCACAGCTGTCTGCTGAAAAAAAAAATAAAACGGGAGATCCACTGTGCTAAATCATCCTAACGCTCTCAAGGATGCTGCTGAATATGTTGTCAGGTTGTGCTATATATTGGGAGCTGCTTTAAAAAAAAAAAATCATCATCACTGCTGCTGCTGCAAAAAAAATATTGTTCTTTCTCTGCACTATCTGTGCTAATTCTGAAAACAAAAATTCCCAGCAACTGACCAAAACCTGTGTGATATGTAGTAGCTTGACTTTCAAGTCAAGAAGAAAAAACTCAGCCTGGAGAGTAGACAACTGGGCTGTTACTTCTCTGCTGTAGGACGGAATTCCACAGCTCCAGGCTGCACCCGCTGTTGGAGGAAATCTCCCTGCTCCAGGGGTAAGGTCAGAAGGTTTCAGAGGCGCTCATGATGAAGGGTGGAGCGGACCGGCACTGCGGAGCAGGGGGTTACAGAGGCGTCCTTTCTCTGAGGAGAGTAAGATCAAGGGAGCAGAAAAGACGGCAACTGTGCACTGTACAGGCCCCTGAAGGTACAAGGCATCAGCGCAGTGGTGAACATCCAGCTTACTACTGCACAACTCAGCTGAGTACTTCAGGAAGGCATTTTTGCTTTCAGGTTGTGACACAAAAGAAAATCCTCTGGAGGTTTTAGTGCTACAGCAGATGCTGTGGGGCTAAACTGCGTCTTCTCTGCCACTGGAATACTCCTGACTTGGAGGGCAAAATTTTTTGCTTCAGTTTGAAGTTAACCTGCTAGGTTTCATTTTAATGAAGTACCTTAAACCAGGGCCTGCAACAGATCCAAGAGCTGTTTTCAGCAGATAAAAGACTTACCCACCTTGTACCTTTTTCTCCAAACTAGAGACAATTCAAAAATGAATCCATGTTCTCTATGCTCAAACCCAAAGGCTAGACCTGCACATGCACTGCACACCCAGTTTGCAGACATCTTCAAAGCAGTGAGAGCAGCATAGAGGCTTTCTTGCTTTCACAGGTGGCTACAGCAAGGAACTCACTTTGGCCAAGCCTTATCTCATGTGAGAAAACTCTATGGAAACCCTTCTGGACACGAAAGCCTGAGCTGCCTGGCATAGCTGCACCGTGACTGTTACCTGTGCTTGCTGGGTTCAGCTCACACTGCTACCCTGCACCTTCATCTGCTGGTCAGACACGTTTTGAGAGGGGCTGGGGGGATGTAACCGACATGCTCGTGGGGATTCCCAGCATGTCAGCTTTTAGCATTGACCAGAAAGAGTTGACCCTACAGATAACTGTAGGACTCAACACATGACAGTGCTGAGGGCTACAAACGTTCAGCTAAAAAGGACCTTCAGACATAAGACCCAGAGGACACAGAAATTAAAGACTGAGAAAAAGATGTCAGGTTGAAGAAGTGTCTCACCATTGAGGGGATGGCTTATGGAACGAGACAGGTGCAGACAGGACGAGACAGGCCAGAAGCTGGACGTAAAGAAATGTGATGGGATCGTGAGGCGGTTCACAAAGACAGGAGACAGAAGGGGGAAGAGAAGAGATGGGTATCCATGCACACCTGAGACCTGTGCCGAGGCCATCAGAGGTGTAGGAGACCTCGGCCTGATGGGGTCTAGTGGGCAAAGTCCAGGTTGGCCGTCTAGCACACAGGCGATGCCGGTGATCCTCTCCCTGCACCTAGGCAGTGTCCCCTCAGGAGACCGGAGGTGTCGGCCCTCTGACAACTCCCTCGGTTTTGGATCAGTGATCCCCGGCTCATCTTTGCAACCTGTCCTTGAGGCTGGACTCTCCACTGGGCTCTCCTTAGCAAGTCCTGTTGGGATCTCTCTACCAGGAACTGGAGACCCAGCGGTCTGATTCTCCCTCTTGGAGGCTCGGACCTCAGGAAAAGAGGGTTTCTTTTTACAGGCCCCAGCAGGTGACTGCGGAGACTGCGGCTCCAGCAGGGTTTTTGGTTTGGTAGTGGGTGAGAAGGAGGCCAGTGTGGGTCTATCAGGCAACGGCTTGGGAATGTCAAGAATCAGATGTGCTCGGTTTGATGATGCCAACTTGCTGTGAAAGGATTTGGGAGATGAGCAGTTTACAACTGGCTGAAGTGCTGGCTTCACTGGAACATTCTCTTTCACTGGTAGCTTAATCTTCTCAGCATCTGCTGTGGAACTAAGCTGTGTCTTCTCTGCCAGCGGAGGGCTGGTCCTCCCATCAGTCAACATTTCAGTGGAGTAACCAAGGTATAGATTTTCCCCTACAGATATGCTCCTTGACATCTTAGCCCGGAAGCTGGTTGTAGGGTTCATGTAGGACTTCGGTTTTGCAGCCCTGACATCTTTGGCCAGCAGAGCACCAGATCCATCCATCTTCAACATACTTGCTGATAACACCCTGCAATTGTTAGGTCTGGGATCCTTCTCAACCACCAAAAGAGTCTGGGGACGCTGCTTGGCAGAGGATATCACTCCAGGACCCTTATCTGTGAAAATTAAACAGACAAAACATACCACAAATAGACAAGAGCCTGCAGTGAATTTCAAAATCAGCAGGTAACAGAGTTGCTCCAGCCTCTGTGCCTCGGTTCTGCCCCTGGGAGAGCTGCACAGCACCACTGCTTCAGGGTAACATCACCAAGCCTCCACAGCTTGCTTTTTATTGCCCATCCTTCATCCTGCTCACACACTGCCGCTTACCTGAGGAGAGAGGCTTGTTCTTAAAGTCTACGGCCAAAAGACCTCAGACCACTGTGACCATTAAGTGAGAGGCCAGAGGAAGCAGGCAAAAACTTATGTATGATGTTGCAGTGATAAGGTTTCTTTTTTTAAACTCAAACTTGAGTGTTCATTGATGGTTTGTGACTTGATTGTTTCAAAACTGGAGTTCTTTCACAGGGAGGGCCTGTACACAGTAAGCTCCTCGTTACTGTCTCCTCCTTCCCTCTTTCTCTCCTCCCCACCCCAGGGAGCGTAAGTCTTGGCCTAGAGCAACCACCCACAGCAAGAGAGAATTTCTTTGCAAATAATTCATTTCACTCTTGGTGTTGCTCCTCCCACAGCTGCCAGACAAATACCACAGACTAATAATTAGGAGACCAGCATCTGCATTACAAATTAAAAACATTTCCCCTTGACAGGCTAAGAGTTAGAAGACATGCAAAGCCTGTAGCTCAGAAGGCAGAAAGACATAAGCTTAATTTAAATCTCTACTCAAGCTGAAATCTCCCCATTTCATTCTCGGCTTTACACCGTCATTCCAGCCTGTGTCCTTACCCTCATGAACGAGGTCGTGAACCGACTGTGCCTTTCTCATGCCTGCACTCAGAGGGCCTTCTGGAAAGGATGCCAGAACCTGCTCAGGAGCCATACCGACTTTGCCGGCCTCCAAAGCCGATCTGCGTCTTTTCTGGACGTAAACAGCCCGGTTTGAATCTACATTCTCCAGGAGCTGGCTGTTTTCCAGTGCATCACCAGGATGGCTGCTGCCATTTTTCAACAAGTCTGGTGTAAAACGATGGGTCTGGTTTGGTGGTTCGATGGGCTTGGAATCCAGTGTCAGATTTGACGAAGAGAGTGACAATCGTCTAGAGAACACGATAAAGAAATCCCAGTTAAAACCAGTAAGCGTGTTGCCCTGCAAACAGCCACACACATTAAACCAGTTTCTCTGGGATAAAGATCCCTTCTCTATCTGGGTTTTTTTTAAGTCAGGACCACCCTATGCTGTTACTGCTTCATCCCTGGAAGCCCTGGCCTTCCGGCATTTGCCCGCAGGCGGCGCGATGACAAATAGCATTGGGTCACTGTTTTCAGGGAGGACACTGTAAAAGGTGAAGGCAAAAGAGAAGGAAAAATTCCAGGCAGAGGGAAAACCGGGCAAAGTTAGGTTAGGTCTCTCATCTCACCTTACTAACAATAAAATCTTTTCAATTCTAAGACAGACTAAGAGAAAATGATTATACTTTCCTAACATAATGCAAGCATAATTATTAAGAGAGTTGGTCAGTATTGTCAAGAGGAAAGCCTAATTTCCTCTTCCTCTGCACTTCAGACAAGCATAGTGGGCTGACTTTGAAAAAGAGGCAACTTTCACTCTGGCATGTTTGAACAGTTGACAGATTAAAATTCCAGAGGTTTCCATAAACTAATACTACCTCTTCTTGTTATGTCTCTAGAGCACCAGTGACTTCCTTCGCCCACCACTACAACTCTCCAGAAGCTTACACAAAAAGCTACCCACTGGCTTTCTTCCCAAACACATGGTCCCGATGTGAGACAGACTAAGAGGTGCTCCAGACAGCAGCCACAGCAGCGACAAAAAAATGGCCCTGACGGGGTGAATCTAAAGGCAGCTGGTGAACTACAGAAGAGGTACCAAAATCTGCTCAGTCCTATCCCATCAAATTCATTTCAGCTGAGATTGCAGATTCACAGAATCACACAATGCCAGGTTGGAAGGGACCCCAAGGATCATCTGGTCCAACCTTTCATTGTCATTTTAGAGAAATACAGGAGTATTTGGTTGAAACATTTATGAACCTAAATCAACAAAAGTATTTAACCCATGTTTGGGGTTTGTTTGTTTGTTTGCTTCTTTGTTTGTTTTGTTGAGACTGTTTTTTAAACAACAAGGGAAACAGCTTGGAGAGGCCTTTTGGGGTGCTTTAGGGTTGAGCGTTTTTTTGGAAGAATAATATCCCCATGGGGCTTTGTATGAGAAACCAGAGCACCCTGTAAAGGCGTGGGACTGAGAAACAAAGCTGAGGAAGAAGGGACTGTAAATCAAAGGAAAAGTTGACAAGCCTACTTTGATTGTCCAAGCTGAATGAAATGCAAAAGAATAAACAGAGCACAAACAGCAAAGAGTAAATTAGGTGACTGGCAATTCCTCCAAATTCATCAATCAAGGCATTAATCAGGAATCAAATCAAGAACGTTCTTAAAAGCAGAAAAAGAACAAAATGACAGTGTTGCTTTAGGAAGAAAGAGAACAGCTGAAGTGACATAGGCTGGCCTGTCCGAATCACGAGGCTCAGCAAACCGCCTGTCAGGTGCTGCACGAACACTCTGCTGCGCCAGGCACACCAAGGCCAGAAGTTTCCTCAAGTATTTTGACCCGAAGGCCAGCATGAGACCTACTCACTCTGGTAAAAACAGACAGACAGAAAGACTCAGAACAAGCAAAGCCATACCTGAGAGCCGGGGACTGGGAAAGAAAGCGAGAGGAAATGCTGAGATTTTCAGTTCTGTCCAGATTCCTACATGAGCCACCTAAAATGTTGGTTAAAGTGGAGAGAAAAAGGGAGCAGTTTAGTTACAGAACAAACATTCTGACACATGCATTTGCTTATCACAGAGACTATATCCCATAATCCCATATCCAAGAAGATTCTTTTTTTTTTTTGAGCTAAAACCACAGAGAATGAAATAATTTCACTGCCTTTGCCTTTTCTGTTCTACTTGGATTATTCTGCCTTAAACTGCTGCTCTCCCTAAGGGTACGCTGCCTCCTTTTTCTCTTCTCTTTGTGTCCTGTCCTGCCTGTAGGACTGTGAGGCATTGGCATCAAGAAGAAAACAAACCAATCAAAGGATGAAAAAAAACAACAACAAGAAAACAGATAACGCACACAGATATTGCTGCCTGCAACCATTATCAGTTCTAAAAAGCTAAGCTTCGTTCTGGAGTTGGTCGATAAAGACTAACCAGCTCCTTTGCCACTCTGATCCCTCCTTATTCTCTCCCTCCACCCAGCATTTCGGTCTTTTCTTTTGTGACATTTGTTAGGCTCTAATATACCACTAGAGGCCACTACATATCACCGATCGGGGGAGGAGGGGGGAGCGTGCACACAATTAATACCTTTATATGCAACGGGAAAAACTAGTCCGGGAACAAGAGAGCGGCTTTTCAGGATTCCAGGGACAATACTTAACCCAAACTGACACAAACCCTAATCTCATTCACACAAATTTACACAAAGACCGATGGAGTTAACAGATGCTGCCCTTCTCTGGGCCTCTCTACATTGGTTCCCTATTTTTGCTCCCTTGTACGCACACCCTCATGAAATTCCAGCAGAACTTGTAGTTTGGTTTGATTTATACAGGGCATAATCTGGGGTGACCTCACAAAGTCCCCCCACCGAGCTGTACCTTTTCCATCAGTGTTGCCCAGGCTTCCAAAATGCTGCTTGAGAAATTTTTCCTGATCAGGTGACTGATGGATTTCTCCCTCCGGCATGGTAGTACCCATGTCCTCCTCTCCTTCCTCTCCCTCCAGGTCTGAGATGCCATCCACGCTTAGGGGCTCAGTGCTTTCAGAATCTGTGAAAAAGCAAAACACTCCAATGCTGTAATAGCATAACCACAGTAACATTACCCAGGTTAAAAAAAAACATATATATTCAGCAAAGATGCTAAATTGAACCTAGAACATTCAAACAAAAGTTGCTTCGCATTAAAGTACTGTATCCCCAAACGGCACAGCCTAAGGGACAATCGATACCAAACCTGCCGCCTTACCTGGCAAGCTAAAAAAAAAGGCAGAGGCGCACAAAGAAAGTGTACTTGACCTCGCCCTGGCTTCTACAGTGGCTTCACCAACACATCTGCTCCAACGCACCTGAATCTTCATGGCATTACCGGCAAGACTAATCGGAGTGTGACCTCAGTTCAGCTCGTGAAGAGGATCGAGTATTAGAGCTCAGGAGAGTGACCGCTCAACACGGCGCAGAACCACCCCAGCAAGTTTTGGCAGCGTTCCACGCCCCGTATAAACCCATCTCCAACGTCTTTGCATCTTACCTTCGTTGGGATGGTCTGGGCTGGACAGACGACTGCTGCTGTAATCTACAGAGCAGGCACTGTCAGGGCTGTGCTTGTCTGGGCATCCATTACTGTGATAACCTCTGCTGAGCTTCCCATGGGGCAAGGCTTTTACCTGGAACTCACTACAAGAGAGACAGGAAAGACACGGCACTAGAAGAGATAGTTGGTTTCCACGCCAAGAAGCACATGTTAACTTTAATAACATCTTACCTGTGTTAGTAATACCTTTGATTACAAAAGTAAGGCTTTAAAGAGAAAAAGAAGTTGATTTCTCTCATCATCACACAGTATATATTTTGCATTTCATTAAGCTTGGACAGTGAAGTCTCAAGGGGACTGTCTGACTTTCTGGGCGTTGTCAGATTCCCATGATTCCCAAGCTCCAGCCCAGGGGAGGAACAAGCATAGAAGTCTGTGAAATGACACCAGGCCTATACCTGCACAAGAGAAACTCCAGCTTGCCACAGATTTCAGCCCTAATATACTGGGTTTTCCCATGTTTATGACCTGCTTCCCTGGGCAATTTCTGTGTTGCAACACAGAGGAGATTCTCGGTTTGAGCCAAGACCAATTTAGCAAAGAATGTTGTACAAAAATACATTATTGTAGGACAGGGTTCTTGATTTCTACTGTGATTTCATGAGTCTTATTTTGTCAAACAACACCAGCAATGTTCTTTTGCCTGATGCCTGAGGACTTCAGTTTTCCACTTCGGGAAATACTTTGGTTTCAGATGTACCCCAAGACAAGGTAGGATGGACAAGTCACTCAATGGCATTGAATAGCAATGCTACCTGGCCGCTTGCAAACTCTGGGTACTTGAAGATGTGTCCAGTCTGTGTCCAACATCACCAGAGGGCCTCCCTTTCTTACATGACAGAGCAAACACATGGGTTTGCTCTGTTTAAATGTTATTGTAATAAAGTCTAAAATGTAAATAAAGAGGACCTAGGAGAAATCTAGCAGCTTCAACTGCAAAATCTTGGCATGTACTCCTGTATAAAAGCCTGTCTAAAGCTATCGGCCTGCTCCTTGTAACAGAGCAGGAGGAGACAGAGGAAATTATTTAAACAGTTATTAGCATCAGGTTAAGAGGGGAAGGGAAGAATAAAATTCAGGGAAGGAAAACAAATGGAGCACAGAATGAAACAGAAAATTATGTGGGATAAAACTAAACCAGAAGAAACAGCAGAGGAAGAAAAAAGGCCTCCGCTGTCTCCAGTGTCCCTTTTGACTCCATTTATCTCATGCAAGCCATTCCATTTCCCACAAAGCAGTCATCACATACTACACTTGTTAAATTCTTGCCAAATTAGGTTTGAAATTGTCATAAATAACAGTGTGCTGTCATTTGTCCGGGACAGACGTTTCACTGCCACATACACAACCCTGGTGCATGGTTTTCTAGCTTCCAAGTTTTCCTTTGCTCATTTCATCCCAGCTAAGGGAGAAAGCAAAAAGGCTGCTCCCAAGTTGTTTATTTGACAAAAAAAAAACAACAAAACAAAGCAAGAAAAAAACCTTGAAGGAGGCTGCTAATGTGCAGTTTCCTCAGAGGAAAGATTATTTTAATGGTGTCGTCTTAGTTTCAGAGTCCTTTAGCATCAGGCTGGCATAAAACGTTCAATTAAATACGTCTGACGTAAATCAGGCAGGAAGTCAACTCATCCAAGTTACCGCACGAGCTGCAAGCAAAATAAACCAGGAATGTCTAAGCCATGCACAGCAGAGAGCTTATTTTTAACCTGCTCGGGTCTGTGGGCTGGATGTCATCTTGCTCAGGGTAGATTACACACTCCTCACTCTCAGAAGGTTCCAGTTCCTGAGAGAAAATCCCCTCTTCACAAGGCACAAGCTGAATCACTTGGGGCCGCTCACAAGACCGGTTGTCTTGGGGAGGTACTAAGCTGCCAACCTGGTTTAAAAAGAGAGAAAACTAGATCTTACCAGTGGTTTTCCTTAAGTCAGCAACTGCTGCGCAGAGCTAGAAAGTACACATTACAGCACAGAATACCGTCAGAAAGCTGAGGTCAGAAAACACAGCACTTCTGTGTCTTTCCTGTTCCTTATTTACTAAACTTGACTGACTGCTGCTGTAGTTTCCTATTTCATTTCCTGTTTGCAACTCACTAAAATTCTCCGGTGAAGTACTGGACTGCCTATTCCTCTCTGACCACACATCAGGAGTGTAAGCCACATCCAGCAGGTTCTTCCATCACCTTTTATAGACCAATTGGACATTGTTCAGTGAAGTCTGTGGGGCACAGCTGAAAATTCCTGATTTACTGCATGCAGTGAGTCTAACCTTCTCAATCACACAGTAATTAAGGAAGGAAAAACTCCAATGAAGTTAGGCACCACGGCAGACTGCTATTGGAAAAGAGGCATCGGTTTTCTGAGGTATGAGCACACACTGCTTGCTGTGACCCATCGATATAAAGAATTAAAGAGAACTTAGTCATCTGGCACAGCCCGCAACTAAGGGCATCATATGAACCACACCTGATCTAGTTGAGGACATGCCTGCTCACTGCAGGGGGGTTGGACTAGATGATCTTTAGAGATGCCTTCCAACCCAAACCATTCTATGATTCTGTGATTCAGTGGCTACTGAAGTCAAGAAACTACACCTCAGTAGAGTGAGCTAACAGGTAATCAGGTATACATCTGTAATCTTGGCTCAATTTCTCAGCTGTTTTTTTTCCATAAATAATCAAAGAGCTAAAAGAAAGCATGAGGTCTTCGCTGTCACTGGAAAGAAGCCTCGATCCCACATGGGCTCTGCTATAAGATGGCAGAGTCAGGTATTGCAGGAGCACTAACTACAATCGAGTTATTTACATAAGTTTCTCAGAAGGCATTTAGAGCCACCTCTAAAGATATAAAGAATCACAGAATCCTAGAATGGCTTGAGTTGGAAGGGACTTTCAAGATCATCCAGTTCCAACTCCTCTGCTACAGGCAGGGACACCTCCCACCAGACCAGATTGCTCAGAGCCTCATCCAGCCTGGGCTTCAACGCTTCCAGGGAGGGGGCATCCACAGCTTCTCTGGGAAACCCCTTCCAGTGTCTCACCACCCTCAGAGGAAAGAACTTCTTCCTAATATCTAGACTAAATCTACCCTCATCCAACTTAAAGCCATTGCCCCTTGTCCTGTCGCCACAAGCCCTTATCACAAGTCCCTCCCCAGGTTTCCTGTAGCCGCTTCAGGTTCTGGAGACTGCTAGAAGGTCTCCCCAGAGCCTTCTCTTCTCCAAGCTGAACAGCCCAAACTCCCTCAGCCTGTCTTCAGAGGAGAGGTGCTCCAGCCCGCAGATCATCTTTGTGGCCTCCTCTGGACCCTCTCCAACAGATCCATGTCCTTCTTGTGTTGGACATGGCATCAGGCAGCAATAAATGTAGGTAATAATAAGCAAAGGCAGCATAGATGCACTCAGAGTAGATTCACCTCCTCAGAGCAGTACTGCCCTTACTTTGTTGACGTGCACAGGAAGATCTGCCTGCTCTTCTCTGTCGTCCCCATTGCTGTTTTGAGACAGCGAGTCTCGACTCGGAGAACGGGAAACCGAGAAAGACTCCAACTGACGCAAGTCAAGCATGGATTTCACAGTCATCTCGATGTTGCCAGCTGGCTGGGACCAGCGCCCACGTTGCCGGGGCATCTTGCTCATTGGTGCCTCTGAGCACTGGATTGCCGCTATCTCTTTGGCCTGAAGGAAATGTAAAGACAGTCTTAGGGACTGAGGTCTGCTGATGGAAAGACAGGAGAGAAAACACAAGACCCACAGAAAAACACTATTAAGTCAATCTCCATAAAATCCCCAAAGCTGCCTGAGACACAGCTTAAAATTCCTCCTTTAATCATAATGCATCAAGTAAAGATGGTTCTTCTGTTGCTGCTTTCTGCAAAACTGAACATTTAAAGGCCCATCTCGGATCCAAGCAGACAATCAGCTTCGGTACCACAGGAGATTCAGGCCAGAAATGAAGGGGCAAAGGCACAAGATCCGATGAAAAGACACTGATGTAAAAATCCCAAGTTTAAAACTCTTAGTCTAGGCTCTGTTTTGCCATCCCCAAGTTGTTCCTCACAGAGAGGCTTCTCAATGGTTTCCCAACGCAGCTGCACCTTTCACACCAGTGCAAATGAATTTTTTAATCTCCACAGGAATTTCTATTCTGCTTTCTGTATGACAAGAAATACAACTTGAAGGTTAAGCAACTCACCCTCCTCATTTCCCAATGGGAAAGGCTTCTTGAGAGGGTAAGGTCTGGATCTGGAAAAGGAAAAAAGATATATACCCAGGTGACGTCCTTGGCCAGCAGTCCAGCTTTTTAAAGATCTTGTACCTCATGCTTCCTCAAAAGGCAAAATTCCTACACCTTTTGAACCAGCAGACCACTGCCAGCACATGCTTTCCCACAGACTACCAAATTGTTGCATCAACATTTTCATGGAGATGCTACTGTTTTGGATAAGATTTTCACTGACTCAACAAAGTCTTTTCACCCACCAAAGGCTTGGGATAAAGCCCTGCTCCAATGCACTGTAGCACCTGGGGTAAAAATATCTCAAATTAGTAATGCTCATCTCTACTCTAAGTTTTATCAGACAACTCTAGAAGCCTCCATAAGATCTCTTTTGGATTTTGTGGACTTCTAATAATTTGTAGAGCCAAGCCCAGGACACTAATTCAAAGTTTGATTGGCTAATTGGAACTAGCAAGAAAACTTGGCAATTTAACAACAGAATTTCTAATCAGAGAGCTCCAGAAATGTACCTCTCTTCAGATGCAGGAATGAACAACTCCACATTACCCAGGGGGGTTTCACTTTCTATCCCCTAAGCCTGTGTCTCTCATCTTCTCCCCACTTCACATCCACGGGATTTTTCCTCACCTCTGCCCCAGGCTCCTCTCCCATTTATACCTGAGTCTCCCTCCGTGGTGCAGCTGGACTGAATATGGAAAGACTGCAGCCCACGTAACTCATCTTCATCATTCCCTTCATCTTCACCATCCTTGTCGCTGTCTGATGAGAGCGCAGGCACAGAGGACAAGGCGGAGATGGACTCGTGCCTGGGAGGCAGGAATTGGAAGAAGTATTATGGTCTATCTCAAGAATTGCCCACAATTTCAATCCTTACATGCAGCAGTTCTTCACCTTCTCTCCCAAACAGCCCTGGCTGTAGCAAAACCCATCTCTGAGGAACAGGGCAAGTTAAACCTCGCACAAAGGTGTGTAGATCCTGCTACAGTAATCACCTTGTATGTGGGGAAGGATGGCAAAAGTTGGAACAGAAGCACATGAGTCTGAGAAAGTGGAATTAAAAGTTGGCCTTCCATTTTAGACCCTGCCAATTGATAAGGTCAAGCTAGTAGAGCATACTTGAAAGGCAAATATTTTTCCCACCTGCAAGCATTTTCCCTCTGGAACTGTTTTACACATCAGAAATGTCAGAGAGGTAGTCCCTGTTTGACAGCAGTAGGAGATGTGGCAAATTAGCAGATAAGAGACAGGCTCCTACCAAGGACTGCACCATGCAGAACCTGAAGGCACAGCCCACACACCCCAGGAGCGCCGTGAGGCCTTTCTTCGCATTCGAGCATGAGGAATAATGTAAAACCCATTTGGAACAGATCTTTAATCAAAGTAGATCAGTAGGTGTTCCCACACAGAGGCACTCCCAGCATGGGATTCCCCAATATCAACCAAGAACGCTCACCAACACCAAACTCGATCTTCCCTCTTTCTTCTCCTCTTCTCCTTCCTCCCCTCCCCGCTTCAGTCAACAGAACCAAAGGAACTAACCCACTTTGGACAATGATTGAACAAATGAAGAATCCCTAACAAATCTGAGTGGCAGCCACTCCATGGCTTTGAGCTAGAGCACCCAACTCATCATGAGCGACATTTAGAGGACAACACTGGTAGGTGTTGAGTGTCCAACATTATTCATGAAATAAAAATAACTCAACCATCAAATCCAGAGCAGCCAACAAACAGCAGGCAGGATTGAAACATGGGAAGAAGTAGTTAAGGTATTTTAATCTTTTCTCTTTCCATATACTGGCAGAACATTAATTTCCATTTTATTACAAGTGGCTGAGCAAAAACTATTCAGCCCTTTCAGATGAGCTTTGAGGTGTTCTGGCAAAAAGAGTGAAAGTGTAGTCAGCAGAGTCCTCCTTGCGAGCCCATCTTGCCACTTGCAGGTTCTTGTGTCTAAGCAGGGGAAACCCAACAAAGTCCAAGCACCACAGTACATCTGAGGTCATGCCATTTTTTGTCCTGCGGTGTACATTACATTTATATATAGTAGGTAATATTGACTTTGCATCAGTAACTTTGATTAACTTAATTACCTTTGATTAACTTTGCTGCTTTTATTCATCATGGTTGGTTGAGGAGTTTACGGAGAAAGAGTGGTTGGACTGTTAGACATTTTGACATCTAGCGGTTTGAATATCTCCCGATGATGAGGTGATCTGACAAGGCAAGGTTATGTTTGCTCAACTCCTGCATGTACTGTCGCTGATGTAAATGGAGAAGGGAGGATTGGTATCAATGTGTTTCATGTAACAACCAGAAAGATGGCCTCTGTCCATCAGATGGTGACTGACAAAATTTGTAACGGGGGGAAAAAATATGTTCCAGTCTCCTCAAAGGAGCTGAGTAAGAGAATGCAAAACATATGAAAAAATACCCATCTGAATAACATAGGAAAATAAATTATGAAGTCACATGTGTTTGATACAAAGATAAGGTTATCTTGCATTATCCTAGTAAAAATCTCTGTCCCCCTTCCTCATCCTCCTTTTTAAAACTGAAATATGCTTTTCAAAATCAGTCCTGTGACTTGAGAGGAGATAAATGAATGTGATTTTCAAAAGGATCTTACGCCCACTGATTTGAAACTGAGATACTCCTGAAAATGAAAGCTAGGTTCACAAGGTCTGGAGCGGTTTAACTGTTGTGCTTGCCTGAGTCAGTCCCTCAATTCAGACTTCATTGCTTTCTCCTTTCTTTCCCTGCCTTCCTCTACGTACTTCGGATTTTCTTCTAAGCCCTTCTGTTGCACACATCCCCTCAACCCTCTTCCTCAGTTCTTGTTCATGCTTAGAAGGAAGTCAGAGTAATTTAGGGCAAGGTGTCAAGCACAGGAGCTACTTCCAAATAAGTACCATACCAGGGAGTTTTGAAATCAAGAGAGTAAGACTTCTGGGTTTTGCGGAATTCCTGCTGAGAACAAGTTCAACCAAACCCCAACAAAGTACCATTATATCAGAATGGATATTTCAGAGTAGCTATTCCAGAAGATCACGGGCAGACGTGTCTAATTCTCATGATACATGTGACTCAGAGCAAGGACTGTAATTGTCCTTGCTCTTGTTGCCTTCCTTCGCTGAGGAACTATCCCATTCTGGTACCACACCTGGACCTTCTTCCATGTAAATGGACAGAGCCCATGGCTCTTCAGCTCCTAGTTTCTGAAGGGTCTGCCAGTACAGGGTCAATGTGTAGGGAAGAACCTTCAGTTAGAAAGTCTTCAGGACACCTGGCTAGACTGAGAAGTGCCACAGGTCTTTATGGAGTTCTAGTATTAAGACATCTAATCTTCAGGACTCTATTCTTTTGCATGTCCTGAATTCAACTCTTCTTCCTTTTCTTGAAACAGAACAAAACCAAATGGAACAGACAAGAATGGCAACTATCCATTGAAAAAGGTACGTTGTCAGCATTCCCACTCTCATCTTGTGCTACTTCAACCCTAGGCTTTAGGGGCATATTTATACAACTGTAACATCCTACCTGGGAGGGATCACTAGCAGATTGCCACCTCCCTCCCCTCTAAATGCCTAAGGGTTTTAAAAAGAAAGTTACCCTGCTTTTCCCCACAGAAACATGACAGTGCTGGTGCTGCCTTCCTTCGGAGTTTCTCTGGTGTAATAACTGCCCAGACTCGAGAATCACTTCTCATCTGGCATCAAAATCCTGCCCCGTTCTGAGCCCTGGAAAGCACACAGCTTTCCTGGACTGGCCCAAAGCCTCACTGAGAATTTGATAAGGAGCTCTGCTTTCCAAATATATCTGACTGCACACAGTGCTTCTTCAGTGTATCTACACAAGCTTCAGACAATTTAATTTGGATAACATTGCTATCTCCTGCTATTTGTACTAGAGCTTCAATGAAAGTCATGGAAAAAGCAACTTTTAAAACTGAAATGAAAAAATATAAATGCTCAGCTAAAATGTGACTGTAAGCCCTGCAAGCATTCCACAGTAAAATAAATTTAAACTTCCCTTCCATAATTTGGAGACAAGCTTTTCTAAACCATAAATGCCTAACTGGATCAAAATCTAAACCTTATTAAAAGGCCTTTATGTGGTTCCTTCTATAAAAATATAAATGCCCCAAAACCAAACTGTCCCAGCAATATCAGCTGAGTAAAAGTTCTATCATCACAAACAATCAAAGCTCCTCACGTTCAGCAGATGCAACATATCCGCAATTATCACAACCAGCAGCAGAACTGCAAGGCTCTCGGGGGCACTATGGAGAACCGTGGGTCATACAGGTCGGGTTAGCTCCAAACTAATCTAACACCCTATAAAGATGAGTCAGGCAAATGCTCAGAGGAGAAATTTTAGTCTCTTCAGAAGTTTTCAAATGGACTGAAAAGGCTGGGAGTCAAGTTCTGAGAGGAGGGTGCATGGAAAGAGGTTATGATAAAGGTTTACAAAACCCTGGGGACTACAGATAGCCGAATGCAGAGCGACAGTTCACTAAAGCTCACAATATTCAGAAGCAGGGAGCTTTCAACAAAAATAGCAGGAGCGTGGTTTGAGACAAAAAAAATGTCCTTTTTTTTTCCCCACAGAGAGCAGTGAACTCCAGGAACCTGTCACCAAAGGAGGTTGCAGAGCCAAACAATATTACAAAGTTCAAAAAGGATTTATACAAATTCAAGGGACACTGGGTCCATGACCAAATATTAAAGGCAGCAGGTAGAGATGTACCTCTCAAAATCCCCAACACAGCAACTGAGCAGGGAGCCAATGGACCACAAAGGTTCCCAAAGCAAAGCTCACAGTGTCTCACTAAACAGCATCTTCCATTGCCACGGTCACATGCAGAATACTGGGCTTCATGGAGCACTGGTTTGACCCAGAAAGGCATCTCCAGATGTTACTCACCTGGGCCAATCCCTACCTTGCCAGGCAGATAGGGACAGCACTGCCTGGGATCCTCAGCTCCCCACTGCCTCCTCAGCAACATTTTGTCTAGCTGGTACTATTTTGATTATCCATCTTGACATACACACCTACTATGGAACCAGCAGAATGCATAACTTTCCCCACCAAAATCCAGCAATACTGTTCTAGAGAAGATCTAGTAGAACAAATGACATGCCACCAGGCAGGGACGTTTTTTATACTCCTGTGAGTCCTTCTGAGAAAACAGTCCTACACTACAAGGTACAACTCAACTCTCCACTGCAACCTACAGACAGACTTAGAAACACAACCAGAATAGGTACACAGCATTTAGAAAACAATCTTACTCAAGTTCATTACTCTTTCTTCTCCCACCTCAGTAATGCTGGTCCAATAGGCTCTTCCTCCATATTCAGTCCCAATCCAAAAAGCTCTGGAGTTATGTCTTTGCTGATCTCCAGTGACCACAGCGGTCGATCAAAACTGAAAATAAGCTCTCAAAGCCGACCAAACAAGTAGATTCCAGGCTTGCAAAGAGGTTACCAAACTAGTTTTGTAGTTCTGACCTGGCGTGGCACTAACACCGCCCTTCAGCCAGCCTCTGGGAGGGAAGCGAGTATCACCTACTGCGGAAGAGGACCGCGATTATCTGTCACGGGCTCAGCCTCGCCACGGCAGGGTAAGGCTGCAGCTGCTGGGATAATGGAGTGTCTGCTATAAAAAGCACATTGCTTGAGAGCTCCAGAATTTTGGCTAGAAAAAAAGCTTCCTGACTTCTCCCAGCATCGTTACCCAAAGCACTTATTAGACAAGACTCGTTTCAAGAGCGAGCAGATCAAGACTTTCCCAAATGAAACTATGCAGACGGACTTGTTTCAACATTACTTGCTCCCAAAGGGAGTGGGAAGGTCCTTGTGATACTCAACACAAGAACCAGTGTGGTAAGTCCTCCAAGCTTTGGCATTTTTATAGCCAGGACTCAATTTGTTGTTATTTGGAGGAAGAAAATTGTGGGACTTAGCATTGAAAATTTGTGTTTATATTTGTTCCCTCACTTTGATCCCATATTAGCTCCGTCAGGACTCTCTCCTGCACTGCTAACAGACAAATTAGCCTCAGCTACTTACTAACTACACAGAAACTAAACACGTTACCCTAATAATCCATAATGTCCTGTCACTCCTGTCTGTTGAAAAACAGGGTCTGTGTTTAAGCACCGCTTTTTAAAGAAAGGTCACCAGATAAATTTAGATCTATTCAGTCTGTAGGCTGTGGTAGTCTGTTTTTAGATATGCCGTTTACCGAGAAAAAAGTAACAATATGATTTAGCTGCCAAGAACTTTTCCCATGGAAATTATTTTTATATTTATTATTTATATTATCATTATTTTTAGGTGACCTTTTTCAAAGCCTCTGAAAAATAGCTAACAAAGAAACAGTACAACTGTAAGGACTCTTTCAGAATAATGACCAATATGGTAAACTCATCCAGCTCACAGAGCACATTTCAGTACTGACACTGCAGAAAACAGCCTTCAAATTGCACTCAGCCTAGATCCAGAGGACTTCATTCATGAAGGAGCAAGGTTTCCCTGCTGGGATGCTGTGTACCAGCCCCAGTAGCGCTGGGAAAGCTGCTTATTAAAGTTTCTGACCATGTCATTAAACTGGATTAAGACACAAGTAGCACTGCGTACACATTGCCAACAGTGAATCCTAGAATGGCTTGAGTTGGAAGGGACCTTCAAGATCATCCAGTTCCAACTCCCCTGCCATTGGCAGGAACACCTCCCACTCAGACCAGGTTGCTCGGAGCCTCATCCAGCCTGCTCTGAAACACTTCCAGTGATGAGGCTCCACAGCTTCTCTGGGGAACCCATTCCAGAGACTTACCATCCTCAGAGCAGAGAACTTACTCCTGATGTCTAATCTGGAGCAACACTAAGTCTGTCTGGAAAACCAGCATGCTTCTATATCCAAAGAAGGGGGGCACAAAACCCACAGCAAATCCAACAGAAGAATACGTGAACTTTTGGAGGATGCAATCAGCGAAGATACAGCAGAAATCTTACAGTGGAATCCCAGTGCCACACTTCTCACATTAAACCCTCCAAAGCCAGCCACCTCTTCTCAATCTACTCTGTTCACCTCACGAGTCCGGCCATCTTGTGCGGAGGAGACTTTTCTGCCTGCTTCCCTCTCTGCTTCATGTCCGACAGTCGCTGCCGCATGCTGATGGTCATCTCGGAGCTCAGGCGCCAGATGAAGATGCAGCTGCAAGAGGGAAAGGCAAGGCTGGGGTCAAGTCTCAGTTCTTTGATCGATATTATCAATTCCCACTACAGAGGCTAAAAAGAGCCCTTCTCTCTGTGGTGGGGAGAGACACAGAAAGAGCAGCACAGAAAAGCAATCCCATCGCAAGCCTCTTGACAAAAGGGTAAAACCTGCCTGGCCAAGACTCCCTGTGGGCGATATTTACACTGACTCATCTCTGATACCTTTATTTGACTATCTGACCAGCAGCTGAAGAAAATGCCCTTACAAGTTCCTCCATGTTCAGCAGGACAAGTGGAACCTACAGCTGTCCTCTGCACCCTCTACCAGGGGCTAAGCTGCCGATTCTGACTGCAACTACCCGCCCCGGGCAAGGCCTTCCTGATGCTGCCATCCCAGGGAGTCTCTGGGGTACAGGAACAGTTCAGCTTATGTCGCAGGTCTTTTTGCAGTCAGAGTGCTCCTAATATTCCACTTGGACTTCCTCCAGGAAACTTCTAAGGAATCTCATTGAATTTAGTCAATGGCTTTAAAAGCACTTGAGAGATAGAGAGACAAACAGTGTGATCTCATTGGTCTCATTTTCTTCAGAAACCTGTCTAAAAAATAAATAAAAGTAAAAAATTCCCATCACATTAGAGAATACTGTATCTCATCTTGAGATACTAGCAAGCAAAAGAATCATTATTTTCTTTGAAATTTAACCTCATTGCTCACTAATTCTTCTCATCCCACTCATCCTTCCTGTCTAGCTGGGTACACTTTCACTGATGCAGAAACAGAGGTGGTGCTTTCACTATCACACAATCCTGCACCCTGCTTTGGAATGCAAAGAGGATTTAATCCAGTTCTGCAAGACCCATCAGTGCCACCACACTTATGGCTACTCCAATTCATAAAGGAGTTTTCAGTGAGGAGCTTTCCTCTCTTCCTGGCTAGTTTGTAAAAATTTATTTTCTCGGCCATTTTCAACAATGACCATGGACTTTGGTCTCCTTGACCCGAGACAAACACCGAAAGCACCAGGATCCTGAGTCCCTGCATCCTCTCTAGTTTTTTTCCTCTCATGAGAAGACATTTTAAAAGACTTCTAGTTCCATACCAAACAAAAAAAAGAAAACAGAAACCCCACTTTGCAGTCTGTGAAGACTTGAATGAAAAACTAACAATTTCCTTCTTGTCCCCAGTGCCCCTCCCCTTGTCACAAAGCTCAGGAGGGTCACTCCCAGATAATTCCCATCAACACTGAACACTCCATCACCCTCCTGCCCCAGCTTTTCAGCCAGGAGAAAGTGGTGAGGCCCTGCAGCTGGGAACTATGGCAACTCAGGGAGTCAGCTGCTTCCCCTGAAGCAGCAGCTCTCACATGGAACAGCAACCAGCATCTGCTGCTGAGAAAAGACTGGAAAGCAGGAAACACAATTCAGAAAGCAAATATGGCTTGTTCATTTATCCCACCCCCGCCAGCTACCAAACCCAGAGACAGGCAGCAAACAGTATGAATCTGTAAACACATCAGCATTCAATGCAAAGCTCCGCAGAAAAATCCTCCCACCAAAACTCCTTGTGCTGCCTTTTTTCCCCCCACCTTGCAGTACTTTTCTCACATGGGCCTCCCAGTCCTTGTGCCTTTCCTCATCTCCGTAGCTCTTTCTCTTCTCAGTTTTATTCTTTGCAGATGATGACGTGTGTGAACAGACTGTTTTCCCTATCCTCCTTTGAAAAACATGCTTTTCTCACCTCCTGACAGCAAAGCTTTTCCTAAATCCTTTCCTCACTTTCCTCAAGCATTCTCCACACCCTCAGTGAGGAAAATGACCTTTTAGCTCTTGGAAATGGTCAACAAGAGAACGTTGCACAGAATCATGAGGATCATGGGGGACCTCAAACTTTCCAAGTTTCTGGAATTTATCAGAAATCCACAACTAAATGGCTCTCTCTTCTGCAACTTTTCCCCCAATCTATTTACACACATGAAAGGTAAAGAAGGAATTAATTTATTTGCTGTTTAATGAAAGAAACAACCAACTGATGAGATTTAAGGTGCTATATTGTATGTTCTCACCCTCTAAAATTCTTTTTCCAGTTCAATGGTGTTTTATTAACAGAAAAGAGAAAGAAAGAAAGAGAATCTGGGTTGCTCTGTCCTTGAAAGAACACTCCAGGAGCCGTCTTGCTCAAAGGAAAAGTTTTATTTGGTTCAGCTGATTTAAACATTCACTGATTCCAGAAGCTGTGGGTCCACTCACCTCTACAATCATCCTGTTACGTGTATATCCTTCTTCTCCCCTTGGGCTCAGCCTGGTGATTACTTAAGCTTTTGGCGAACTGATTTAGCTCACTAAACTAGCAGAAAACTCAGCCTGGTGTGCTGGTGTAGTGACCTGAATCAGCTTAATGAGGGGTCAGCCACAGCACAGCGGACTTCAGGGAATAGGGGAGCAAAGAGTGGGGACAGGCTTGTCCTTTTTGCCACTAGACAGGCCCTTTCACCTGGTGAAACCTCATCAACAAGAGCGCTCTGAGACAAAGTTTTGACTCCACTGGTCAGACCATCACAAGCTGCCTTATGGTGCAGCTCTGAAAGCTGGTAAGGGAATAGGCCACATCCCTGTCTCCTTTCCAGCAGAAAACAGGACTTACACTCCCAAAATCACAAGGGGAGGACTTCACATGGGCATCTCATTCCAGGGAAGGATGGTCCAAGCTCTGTTAGCTTTGCCAGCAGCACACATTTAGGAATCAGAAATGCCTACGGTTTATTTGGAATTCATAAACCATACTTCATTAAAAAAAAACAATTAAAATTCTACCTTCCTTCAGGACACACATTAAATAGAGGATGAGATGGCATGAGCTGGTATCACAAACAAGCAAACCCCTCTTACCTGTCACCAGAAACAGAGATCAGATGTTTGCAGTCATTACTGAATTTCATGCCAGTTACAATCTCTGTGTGAAATAAAGCACAAGAGAAAACAAAAAAAAAGAAAAAACTTTCCTGAATTATTTAGCATTAGCCAAATAGACTTAGTTGTGGAGTCTGCTCAGGAGACTTTCCAAACCCACTTGGATCTGTTCCTGTGTGGCCTCTCCTGGGTGATCCTGCTCTGGCAGGGGGGTTGGACTCGATCTCTAGAGGTCCCTTCCAACCCTCACCATTCTGTGATCCCATGATTGTATGTATTCAGTAACTCAAATTCTGATTGACACCAACACACTTCACAGCTCAGTAAGCCCCGGTTACCATAAACATTTAACAAAAAAACTTGAGGCTTGATATGGAAAGGGTATCTCATGGCAAAATAAGCATGAAGACTGAAGTCTCTTTTTGCCTATAATAGAATAGAATAGCACCTACATGGCAGCTATATCATAACAAAAATTAATACATGCTGAAAAAAACCACAGACTACTTTATAGGCCATCAGAAAAACTGTGTAAACAAATACATGGCCTGACAAACCTGTGTGGGTTCATGTTTTGCAATGCAAACTGCAGTCTGAAAACAGTCGAAACTGCAATGATGATAGGCTATTACAACCTCATCCAACCATAATCTACTCCCAAATACCCACTGAGTAAACTTTGGTGGGGAGGAACCTTCAGAAAGCTTTGACTAGTATCAGGCCCTACTATACAGTCATCAGCAGAAAAGACAAAAAAAAAAAGCATTTCCAGAAGTTAAGGGGCCTTACCTGAATGTCCATACATGGTGGCAACGCACTCGCCAGAATAGAAGTCGAAGATGGAAAGGTTCTTGTCAGAACAACTAGTTGCAATATAAAGTCCAGAGGGATCAGTTTGCACCTGGTTTAGGAGATAAGAGAAGTGCAAAGATCTGGTGAGAAATTGCCTTCAAACTGCATGAAAATGGTCCAGAATAACCAAGACAGTCACAGCAGTGAACAGAATAAAATGCAAGCAGCTCCCACGGGACTCCGGTTGAGTATCGGGCTATCCAGCGTCCCAGAACACATCTCCACCCTGACTGAACTGTTAAAACTGTCTCCAACCTAATCAGAGACACTTACAGGAAATGCCTTCATGACTGTGAAGGCACCACCGCCAATGGTCAGATTTATACCTCTCTCCCCTACCTCTTTTTAAGCAGTAGAGTCTTCCAGCTTAAGATCAAAACAAACAAAAAGATTCCACACCCCTCAAAAAAAAAAAAATTATGAGCTGACAGAGTTAAGTGAAATATTAAAAGACTCCATTCTTAAACAGAGGAAAAAAAAAAAAAGAACTCAACACTGCTGAGAAATTGTCTTTGATAATGATGCTGTCAAATCTCTAGCATTTGCAACTCCCATTTTTTGGCTGTTTTTTTCCCATACACGTCCATTTTTTCTTTCCCTTGGATCAAACATAAAACCCCCTCCAAATACCTCACCAGGTCTAAGGCAGCACTACACAGCAAATGCAGATGCTGTCAACAAATGTCCTGCTTTGTCCTTCCTAGAATTTTAAGGAACTGAAAGTGAAAATGTCTGGCTTTTAAGGGAGATGTGGAATTTAAATAATGATAACTTTCTTTGGTTATGTTTATCTTGTTGCTGTAGCATTTGCTTCTAGTGTCACTGTCAGGGTTCTACTTGTTAAACTGCAGTTTATATCATAATCTCAGAACAACACGCCAAGAAAGTTTAAATTCCGCAGACAACCATAATCCCTTGGTTACATAATTGTCCTAAAAATGAATAAAGCAACATTAAAAATAATTGTGAATCCCTACTTGAGACATACATGAAAAAAACCACAAAACCAACCGAAAACATAAAGGATATTAAAATTGAAAACTCTAGCTCCCTGCAACATTTCATGGCTTGTGGTCTGAGAAAGATATAATTAAGCACCCAAGCTGACCAACTAAAAAGTTCGGCATTAATTTTTCATTTTCAATATTCTGTCTTATAAAAAACTTTGTAGGAATTAGAACACGCAAAGAGAAAGAGCATCTTTCTCTGTAAAACAGAAGAGGTGACACGGAACAAAGCTGTTTGCTTTCCTTTCTCTTTTTACCCAGTTATTTACACCCATCAATAACAGACTATTTCAGGTGCAAGGGCCCTACAACGATCATCGAGTCCAACTGCCCGACCCATTCAGGGCTGGCCAAGTTAAAGCAAATTATTAATGGCATTGTTCAAACGTCTCTTAAACACTGACAGATTTGGGGCATTGATCACCTCTCTAGGCCAGTGTTTGACAACCCTCAGTAAAGAAATGCTTCCTAATGTCCAGTTGGAACCGCCTCGGGTGCAGCTTTGAACTGCTCCAACATGTCCTACTTGCTTTTATAGCGTGAGCCTCTGCTCACTTCAGAAACAGGCCAGAGAGAGAAATTATAAATCAAGTTCAGCATTCATTGATTCTTGCCCTGGTTTAGCCCGATGGGATCCCAATGCATTACCAGCCCCTAAGGACGGAGGTAGGAGGAAGTAGCAGCAGTATAAGGGACGAAGTATGGAGAGAATAAATTTAAAAAGTTACTGTGTTCAAATTTGTATTTCATTTTCTTAGCCCTGAGCTGCATTTGGAAGAGACAAAAAAAAAGAAAAGAGAAGAAAGAAAAGATCTTACTTTGATGAGGGTGCCATCTTCACCTTGGGATCCCTTGTAAAGCTTCTTCTGCTTCCCACTGCTTATGTTGAAAACCCTGAGGGGGACAACATAAGACAACATTGCTCATTTTGCCCAGGTCCTGCTCTACAGCTTTTGTCACCAGGATCCTCTTCTCTTTCTGTTCCTCATTCCACATGAGATACAGGGAACTGGGCCAAGCCATAGGAAGCGGAGAAATTATCATTATGAACTATCACCACTGATGATTTAAATTGTTCAAAAAACAACCTTGAAAGTAACATAGAAACACAAGATTGGATGATATGATTTCAAGCAGATGATCTGAATTAAAATTGAGGCTGATTACCAAAAACAAGTATAGCATCATGCCACAGAAGGAGAGACCAAACGGGCGGGAGAAAACCTTGCCATGCCTTGATGTGGCGACTGGTTATGTAGCAGGAATGGCTCTTACTAAGCTTCAGTCAGCCCTCCCTGCTGTAAATGTACCTACGGCTCCTTCATATGAAAGGAAAGGGTTAAGAGAGCAACACCCTTTTTTTATGTCAGAATACAAAACCAAATTACATGCTGTAGTGGCATTTAGCTGTGACCAAAACTCCGAGCATCTCACCCAGATGCAGGAGGAGACACAGCTCCAGAGAGCCTCCTTTGCTTTGAAGGTAAAAGCAGATTGGAAAAATGGATAAAAAGGGAGCAGGGAATGGATTCCATTTGTCCAAAGGCTCAGTTTTAGGTTCCTACAGTCCCAGCTATTCCACAGGACCTCCCGGTTTCTCACTAGAAGTACCTTTAAAAACCAAAATGACCACAGCACAAAAGTTCACGCCCCACAGCATAATGATGTGCCAAGGAAGGCACACTTGCTCTCCCAGTAGAAGGGCTTTCCTCTGCAGAGCAACCCATCGAGAAGCCAAGAGTCCTATGAGCACTTGAACATATTCAAAGCTTTTTATCAGCAAGGGGAAAGGCAGAGTTCAACCTCACAGAGTGTGAGGGGAGGCCTCATCTGTCTGAAAATGCTGTGCCAAAGAACCTAGAGGAACAATGATGGGCAATGGGGCCAACTCACTTATGACTGCGAGAATATTTTCAACAAAAGAAGGAAACTAACCTGATGTTGCGATCCTGGCACCCAATAGCTGCGTACTTCCAGCTGGGGTCCACATCCATGTCATACAGAGTGGTCTTCCTAACAATGTGATGTGTTCGAGTGAACTGAACCCCTTCTCCTGTCTAAGCACGTGGGAAAACACTGTGTCAAAATCAAGTAGTTAATCCATTATAAAAACCTTCTAAATACAGATGAGACTTCTCACACAGCCAGCACAAACCAACTCTTCCCACTAACCAGGTCTGCTGGGAGCAGCTGGCACTGGAGGCACAACGAAGCCCTCCCTCCGGCCTGTACTCTTTCACCATTCCTCACAACAGCCCTGGCAGCGAAAAAAAAAAACAGAGATCCCAACAGCTCCCTGTTTTGCATCCTGCTGAGAGAGGTCAGGCTGGGAGCAGCTGCGAGCTTCACAGACCTAGTTCTCTGAGTGTGATCTCTTGCATTTAGTCAGTGGGAGACACTGGGGTTGAAATAGCAACAAGCTGACACAGAAACTCCGATACTGCTCTTTGAAGCAGTTCCTTTGTGGAGAGATTGTTTAAAAAAGGGCACAAAAAGCTGTAAGGAGGTTACCTTTTGTGCAGTGCGGAAATAGATGCTCTTGTCTGCCCCACAGCTTATCATTCGCACTTTCCCATCATTGGCTGGAAAAAAAAGGCAGGAGCCCATCAAAAGATAAACAAAGATACAAGGTGGAGGAAATGTTGCAATTTATACCACTGCTCATTTATTTCAGCCCTGATTAGCTACGACTGACTCCTACCTAAGCGGGGCAGGATGCCGCAGCAAAACAGAAGCCCATCCTCAGGGCCAGCACTTGTTCGTGCTCTGAGTGCACAGAGGCTTCACACAACAGATTAGGATGGAATTCTGTCTTCTCCCCCAGCAGTACACTCACATGCTTTTTCTCCGCAGCCATGGGACAAGTTCACACTCAGTATGAGCTTGAAAATGGGTGACAGGCACTTTTCACTCCTCAAAATCAGCCCCATGTTTCTTGCTGCCCTTTCTTGCCACAGAGCCAGGCTTCCCTTCTTCCCTTACCACTCTTTTGTAACCAACCTGCTCCTTCAGCAAAGCAACTCCTGATAAAACTCATGTCATAAAAATGGATCCAGTTCCACCCAAGTCCACTTGAACTCCACCCACCTCACAGATTAACACAAAGGCCTTCACTGCCCAGCCTTGAGCACAGCTCCCTCCTCTCCCAGCAGTTTAACTGCCTATATTTGAGGCTAGCTCACTGGTAAGACAGATCTGTCAGAGAAAATTTTGCTGGCCTTGAAGCTCCTTGAGTAAAAACTTGAAAAAGCCTCACAGCAGCTTCAAGGGACCTCTGCTCTGAAGCTTCAACAAAGCCCCTTGGTGGGAGCTGAGGTTCTCATCCTTGAGCTCCAACGGAGCTACGCTGCAGCAGCATTGCAGCCACACCGTGCCTGGCCACGTACCCTATGGATTCGAATCCTGAGCCTGACCCATTGGACCTGGCTTCCTGATTTGAACTTGAACCTGCCTTGCTGCTACGGGCTGGCCCGGCAGGCACGGAACCACAGCTGACCCTGCACACTGTCTCCAGACTGCTCCTGACCTTCAATCGCTGGCCCGTCCTGTCGCTGTGGATTTGTCTGGTGAGCTGGGCTACCAGCTGGATCAGTTACTGACCCTAGACTTGACCTGTTCCACCTTGTTCAGGTCCTGTGGAACTTTCCCACCTTTGCCTGCCTTCCTGTCCCTCTTGGTTACTGGCTCCCTGCGACAGAGCAGCCAACCGTCGCTTCCCCCAATAACAGCATCAAACACCACTCTGATGCCTGACTGTCGGGAGGAACTGAGTACTGGGGATGCAAAGTGCTCCATTTGCAATGACAAATTTATTTGTGACTAGTTAATCCCAAAATGATTATTTGTGGGTTTGAGGATTTTTTTGGAGGATGATTGTTCCACAGTTCTCTTCACTAAGAACAGCATGTAGCCATCTGACATCAGTTAAAGGGAATAAAACATGACAGAAAACAGCTTGCCAAAGAAATGCTGAGGACTTCAATGAGGAAAGGGTTTTGGAGTGTGGAGGAAGGAGAGGAGAGAAAACAAAAGGGAAAAGAAGGCAAGTATTGTCAATTATCACCTTCTGTTAGGACTGCTGCTACAGAAGGTGACAAAAAAGAGAAGCAGCTGCAGCTTCAGCCTGGACTAACCCAGTGTTTAAGCAGTTACTTTACAACCACAATGGAAAAATAGCAGTGCTCAAATCCAACTTTGGAAGGAGGCTGTGATTCTTTACCTGCAAATTTCACAGCAGTGATGGAAGAAGAATGTTCATCCAGGGTCTGCTGCAGGCTGTAGTCCTTTCCAGCATCCAAGACATGAATCAATCTATCCCGACTGGCTGAGGCTAAGAGCTTTAAGCCTGTCAGAAAGTTAAAAAGAGTGCAAGACCATTACTAAAGAGTCATTTGCTCTTCCAGTCACTATTTTAAAATAGCTTCTCAAGTCATCTTAAGGACAAAACGTTATACTGTAGCTAACTGCATGCACGGACACAAAGGAATGCCCAGGAATTTCACACTGTAATAACAAACAGAATTAGTTTCAACCTCAATCTACAATATTCCAAGGAAGGTATGAGAAAGAAGCCTTTTTCACAGATTGGCTCTACTGGCCCAGCACTACAAGTCTCTCTGAAATCCAGGAGCAGCTCACCACTGACATACTTCGGCTGGACATTCTGACTCGTTCAACACTACATTCAGATGTAAAAGAGAAGAAGCTCAACTGCATTTACCTGTGTCAGGTTTGGAGTACTCCAGACATAGGATCTCAGAGTCATGGGCTTCCACCTTCAGCATTTCCCTCAGAGACTGCAACTCGTATATCCTAAGACACAATGTGGCTGATTTCAGTATGTTTAATAAAACCAGCAAGACCAGGTTTAGATTCTCATGCCTTCCCCGCCCGCAATCTGCCCACGAAATATTATGGGATTACCTGAGAGTGCCTATCCTGTCCCCCGAGGCCAGGTGCTCCCCACCGGGACTCACACAGACCGTGCGTATCCCCACCTTCATGTCCATCACTTGGGCATCAGCTTTCTCTGCACTTCCTGCCGAGTTGTAATCAGTGTCCAGAAGTACCTGAGTGTTGTCATCTACATAGATGATTTTCATCAAGTCCTGAGGATACAATACACCCAGAAATACCAACTAGTTACAAAATAAAGTGAAGCATCTGCCTTAGAAACTGAGCTCCTGGCCAACACAGACACTTCACTGGCAGTAAGGCTGTAACGGGTGGGCTCTTTTAGCGAGGAACAAGCGCTCAGCCCCTTCGTATTGCAGGATGAAAGTTTCCCAGCTGTGTCACACCATCACCCTCGGCAAAAGATTCCCCTTCAAGATCTGGGATTAGTGATTACAATGTAGTAGGGGGACAAAGCAGGAATCTCAAAGACTTCTAGGGATCACCCAAATCAGCCCACGTCTTCTGAGAATGGACAGAAAAAGCAGGAGATTTTAGATTTTACCACCATGAGGAGATTGCTGAGAACAGGCAGGTCAGGGCTGATGTGCTCATGGGTCTTTCAACACAACTGAGGGTCAGTAATCACTGCTCTGTGTGGGTAAACTCCCTCTAATACAGAGGAAGTGAGGGCAAGCTCTTTCTCAGCCAACTCTCCCCAAACTCTGCCTCTAACGCATCGTTACCAAACAAATCTTGAAGCGGTTATACGTACATTACAGAGATGGAGAAAATGAGAAACAGCTCTCCAGAAGCAGGAGTCATTCTGGAAGAGACTAAGCTTGGCAAATCCTTGGGTGGTTTATGAAAAAAAACAATAGTCCCCAGGACCATTTCAGACAAATCGTCTTTCCACCTGGTACTGCCTTCCTGTTTCTTCAGGTTCATACATTTTACCAGATCTGTGCTCCATTTGAAGAGAAGACTGTGTTGATTTAGAGATCCAAAGACATCAGGGCCTTAACTTAGGAATGCCCGGGCACAAGAAGAGCAACCCCAAGGGCAAGGAGGAAACCAAAACCTAGGACCTTACGTTGCTGAGGATGTTGCGGTGCAGGGCCGTGCCGTGAATGTTGGAGCTCTCGGTGTTCCACAGACGAATGGTATTGTCAGAGGAGCAGGTGATGAAGGAACCAGGGGGCAGGCAGGACTGATTGCTGTCCTTCACCTCCGGGTACATCTACGGGCAGGTAAAATCAACCCCAGATCATTGCCTGGCACCTGGCAACCTAGACATTGGTAGCAAGTAGAGCCAACCAGTTCTCCTCACGAAAACCTGTTTGCAGACCAGAGCTTCGTATTCACTTCAAACAAATGCTCACTGAGCTTCCCTGGATGTAGAACACTTCCTTAAGAAGTCTTCAACAAGCCAGCATCTTTTGTTGCCGAAAAGCACAAAGAGAGCACCTCAAAGACCACACAACAATGATCATGCAACAACAACTGGCGCTGCTGTTTGCAACTTTCAGCTACCACTGTCAGTTTATAATCCAGAAGGAAAGGGTGAGATGCAATTAATAAAGAGCGACAAAAAGAGCCCTCAGTCTCTTCCCACTTTCTTTTCACTTCCCCCTTCCCTGACCACAGCTGGACATATTTCAACATATTAACAATTACATTGTTTCCTATACCTCCTTTCCTTCCCTCTGTCCCTCTGAGGGGAAGCCAACTAGACAGACTGGAAGTCGAAAGCCATTTGAGAGTCTAATTCCAGATGTCCTGGAGTAGGTTAAGAAGGATCAGAGTTAAGATCTTAGCACTTGTTTCATTCCTTTGACTTTGGAGCACTTGCTCATCACAGACCTCAAAAATGCATTCTTGAGGCCAGCAGCAAACTTTTGTGCATTCTGTGAAAGGAGACCCTGCATTCAGTTTTGTCCAGTTCTCTTCCCTCTCCCACCTTATAATGGCAAGAATTTTTTTCCCAGCAACACCCTGCATCTAACATACTTGGTCATCTCTTGCCACACAGCCAAGTAACTGTTCCCAGCTTCAACTGAAGCCCCGTAGCAACCCCACTAACCGCAGGAAGAAATGCGAGTCAATTCTTTCTCTCTGCAATAAGTGTTTGCATTCAAATTTGGCATCTCTTCAGATGACTTCCTCAGCTGCAACTCGTCATCCAAGGCTCGCGTCTGAAGATGACATACCTCAATGTTCCACACGCAGGAAGAGTGGTACAAAGCAGAGTACACCTTGCCCACTTTCTTCGGGTCTTTGACATCCCACACGTACAGGCTGTGGTCATTGTACACACAGGAAAGCCACTGGTTGGTGGGGTCAAAGGTCAAGGCAATCGTGTCTGGATACTTCGCATCAGCCATGCCAGAGAAAAGACGACTGCACAAAGAGAGAACAACAGCCTGGTTAACTTGTGCTTTCTTGGAGACAGGGCAAGGAGGTGAAGCGTGAGAGCTCAGGCTCTCTGCAGGGCACTGGCAAGGTGAACAATACACTGGGACATATATAGGTTGAAAGAGTTGCTGGCTGGGAACACCTGAACAACCGGAGTCCCAAACAAAGCCTGAAAGTCCCATGGCAGCCTGAAAGTCCCATGGCAGCCTGAAAGTCCCATGGCAAAAGTCGTTCTCCTCACCATCCAACTCAGAGGCCTACCACAGAGAGGTGACTGACCTTCCCTGAAGAAGGACCAAACAGGACACTTGATCATGCTGGAGATCGTCATCACTTACCGTTGTGTAACTGGGTGGTAAAATTCAAGTCAAATAATCTCAAAACAAAGGGGAGGGGGATTTTTACTGACTGCAGGAACTGCTCTTGTGTGAGCCCAAGCAGAAGAGTAAGACTGCACTCAAAAGACAGGAGCCCACCAGCACAAGGGACAAAGGAACGATTCATTTCAGCGGCCGCTTGTGTGACGTGCTTCTCTTCCGCCCCCGTTCCACACACGGGCCATGAGATGGCAGCTGCAGCTGGGTACAGTTGTTTCGAGACAGGCAGCTCTCTGATGGCAACTTAAACGCAGAGGAATTCTGCAGAACAAGCAAAAATCTCTTTCCTTGGGTTAGACCAAGATCACACTGTGTGAATCCTGAGTCTCCTCTCCTAAGTCTTGCTGCCGTGCACGTAAAGAAGGAGCTGTCCTCCCGAGCCAAGGTGAACACAACCATCCCATGATGCTGCTGATGGTACCCAGTAAGGTAATTCCAGCCAGGCTGGCAGGGTGTTGAGAGCAGGTGATTTAAAAGGACTGATGAAGATGCAGGGATGAGGGCCAAAGCGTGGGTAGCACACCAGAGCCCTGCTTCTGCAAGTGCAAAGCTTTGAGGGTCAGAAGAAAGCAGCCCAGATCCTATGAAAAAATCAAGCCACTTATAAAGCTGTGGGTAGTTCACTGGGAGCAGCTGGCATCCCACCGAGAGGCTCTGGCATGCACGGGATTATAAGGAGCCCTGTGTTTTCAAGCTTCTTCGGAAGTAGTTAAAAAAAAAAAAATATATATAATAGTTAAGATTGTAATCAGCACTACAAAATCACATTCATATTTCTGCCCAACTAATGCATGAGAGCAGCAGAGAGTATTTTTAAAGGGTCCACATACACAATTGCATGACTTCAGTGCTACTAGAAACCGGTAATTCCCAAGAAAAGTTTAAAGTAAACCTGTTGAGACACAAGAAAAACAAAAAAAACAAAAAAAGGAAAAAAAGAAAAAAGCCCCCCAAAAAGAATATATGTGTGTAGATGTGGGAACTCCAGATATCCAGTGGAACGATGACTGGTGGATTCATACATCTTTGGATTTCTTTCCCTGTTAGCGACAGAAGTGAAAAAGGGCAATAGAAGATGGAGAAAGCCTCCAAGCAGGGCTGGCCAACAGCAGCATGTGAAGAGTTTGCTCTGGCACAAGCCTCCACAAGCAGGCAGACAGAACTGTACGGGATCACATTTACCCACCTTCGAAGGTGAGAAACAGAGGGTCAAGGCAAAAGATATTGGAGCAAGGTAGGAAATCAAGACAACAGAATGCTCAAGATGGAGGGAGAAGAAAGACTGCAGACAACAGTAGATTTGGGTCTTTTAAAGATTGCAAGAGAGCCCTTGAAAAAGTGCCCCATGAGGATGTGGGCATCTCTTAGCAACATCACTAAATTGCTATGGAGGAGTCTTCAGCCCTTACCAGCGATAAGCAAAGAATGTGCCATGGTAGGGGAATGACCAGAGCGTGCCACAGCATCCCGTGCCCTCAGCCTGCTTCCTCAGAGCAACCAATGGCAAAAGGCCACTAGAGCTGAGCAATCCCAAGGAGATGAGGAGCAAGACAATCCAGTGATCAGCTTTGGGCTGCAGCCCAGCCGCGCAACGCGAGGCTGCAATAACTCATGGGGAATCTGCAACAGGCTGCCAGTTTCAATCCATAAAAAGAGCACAGGACAGATGGCAAAGATGTGGGAAGCGGTTCTAACCACCCACAAGCCTCCCTTGCTCCCTTCCACCCTCTCCACGGTACCTGGCCTCAGTGACGCTGGCAATGTCCGTGCCCAGGAAGTGCGGCTTCGGCAGGGTGGTGACAAAGTGAAGGTTCAGAGGGTTAAAAATCCGCACGGTGCCGTCGGCGCAGCCACAGAAGATGTAGTCGTGGTTCACAGAGATGCAATTTGCCACGGTGGTCTGAGGAGGACACAGCACACAGGAAGGGGAATAAGTACCACACTCACGCTTCAAAGGGCACCAATGCACGACAGGTAGAGCAGCAAATAGACAGATAAAGGAGTCATGGTCGGAAGATCTGAAATGAAGTGGAGTCGAGCCCTGGGAGTAAGGAAAAACCTAAAAATCCATTTTTCCTTTCTGAGGATCTTCCCAGCCAAGGTCCACTGCAGATTCCAAGTGGTTAAGGAGAAGACCCAGTCCCTCTGCCACTCGCTGTGGTGGGAGGCCACCAGAGCTACACATTTGCTCCAGCTGAGTCTTACTCGGTATATTTTTTGTTCCTCTGTGACACTCAGCACCGCTGGCAGGCAACCAGCACCTCATCCTGTACTAGCAGCGCCAATACATTACCTGTCACAAGGGGATAAGAAAAGACAAAAAATGGATTTTCTTTCCCTCCCATTGGGATCTGTAAAAATGGCAGAAAAATGGTACAAAATGGAGTGTGGTGATAAGGGGATGAGTTCAACGCAGGACTTCTTTCCAACTTACTGTGAAGCTGTCTGTATTCTGAGCGAGAGGGAGAGGCAGATTTGGGAGGGGAAAGGAAAGAAAAGAAGAGGCGTTTCACTTGAGTGAAAGCATGGAAAAACTTTTCCCTTGATTTTAATACACTGGATCCTTTCAGGTGGGCATCTTACACTCAGTTGAAAGGAAAACAAGCATGATCAAATTCTTAGTTATGGGCCAACTTGGTCGTTTAGAACAGCCAAACCAACTAGTAACCTTGGGAACCCACATTTGAGAGGCACAAGGCAAATAAGACATGGCAGAGTGGACAGAAACCAGAATCCTTCTAAAACTCCTATTTGTCCAGGCCAAGCCAGGAGGGACAACACAGGGGCGGCCAAAGCTACATAAGGACACTGCTTCTTTGCCAGAAGAGCAGTAGCTGTAGCGCTGAGGCTTGAGAATGAAAGAGCCTCAATGATTAATAAAATCCCTTTGCCAAGAAGCAACGCTATTTTTGCCTGGCCTTCCAGAGTAAAAGCACAAAGTGGCAGAGGCCCAGCAACTTCCACTGCTGGTGGTCCAGCATCTTGCTCTCCAAGTGCCTTTAATATTTGTTGTTCCTGCTTTGCTTCAGCAGGCACTAATATCACAGGACAGCAGGATGTAAAACTCACCCTCAGCTCCACCCACTTGTCTAGCAGCCTTTTTTCATTGAATTCACAGAGCAGGCCTGAGGATGTGATACAGAAGGTGCTGTCAGCCTTTTTGCCCCTTCCACAAGCCACGTCCGCAAAGAAGTTGTTCCTTAGTTCTCCAAGCAATCCCGAGCGACCCAGCAAGGGCACCGTGGCATTGACCTACCAATGAAAACCAGCTTGTTAGACACAGACTAAGGCACTCCAGGCAGACAGACAGTTTTGAAACATCAATCCTTGAGTGCTGAAATGCCTCAAGAAGAGAGAGGTACAAAGGGCCAACTGGGAGAGGCAGCGACACATTTTACTTGCTGCCTGACCCACTGGTTGCACAGCATTAGCACGTCCGTGGAAGAGAACACCATCAGTGCCACCACAACTGTGCATCCAAACACAGGACCCAGGGACCAGTCAGGCACTGGAAGAACAACCTTTCCATGGCCAATCTGTGATTAATGCCAAATGTCAAAGAAGGGCCCAAGCATGAAGTTGGAACATCTGTTTGTGATCATCGCATGTGGATTCTGTCCCCCCGAAAACCGAACAGTTGAAAGTTTAAACACTTCAGCTGATGCTTTAAAATAACACTCAGAACCCTCTGAGATGTTCCTTCCAACACCAAACAGCTCTCTCCATCCCTGTGCTCCAAGGAGTTCAATGACTGCAGCTATTTTCTATTTTTTTTTGTCCTTCAGTCCATGGGCCTACTAAAGACCAAGCTTGCTGCTATACAGTTCCAGGAGCCACGCCCCTACCCCAGCGTGGGATAAGACAACCTTAGCCCATTTGGAGACTGACCTGAGAGCCAGGGATGGAGGGCTATCCTTCAATCTCAGCAAAATCAAAGTTCCCACTTCCCACAGCTCACTGGGGAAAAATCCACCCTGCTTTAAGATGGAAATGCCTGTTCACAGCTCAGCCCTGATGCACCTTGTCTCACCTTGGAGGTTTTGCTGTCATCCAGGTACCAGAACTTGATGTGTCGGTTTCCAGCAGTGACAAAGTAACTGCAGTCCTCTGAGAATGACACGGCTGTCACTTTACTGGAGACTTTGTTGGCTGCCACTACTATGTTTTTCTGGAAACAGAATTGTTTAGAGAGCTAAATTTCTTTGCTCAGAAGCAAAAGGAAACTATTTTTCCAGTTTTCAGTCATAGGCACATACCCAGTACAAGTGCTGAGACAGAGTAAAGACGAGGCCCAAACTCTTTCCCCTTCATCCCTGAATACAACCTTCCCACCGTCAGCTGGGAGCATGGATTTAGCAGATAGTACAATTCACAGTTACATTCCATTCTGCTTCCACAGCGACTGGGATCAAGAACAAACCAGCAGGTGCTGCTGCCTGTGCCATGACAAACAGGTTGGCTTCACAATCACCAGGAGCTCAGAGCAAACCCATTTCCCTTTCTAACCAGCAAAAGCCCGTGTAGGCCAGCACGAGGAGTTCCATCAGCCTCTGGGCTACGAGGGCAAGACACTCAAGGTGGGGAATGGGTGTTTTCCACAAAGAAAACAGTACTGATTCCTGCATAAATTCTCTTTTCTTTAAAGACATGATATTTTACTGAAAAACTCAAAACACAAAAAGACCATGTCTGTGTCGGAAGGGACAAAGCAAACTCTGCTAGACCTCAAACGTGTGCCTCAAAATGTCAAACTGTCTGGGACAGGAGGAAGAACATGGCAGGGACAGAAAGCAGGATGGGACTCTGCCCAAGCAGGATGGTCAGATGGCAGGAGCTCCCTGTTGACAACACCTGCGCTCAGATTTCCTCTCCCTGCCTTTTCCTGGGGATTGGTCAAAGCGAGAATAAAGTTTTCCTCTCTGCCTGTGGTGGGTTTTCAGCCACACAGCGCATGGCTGACAATTTTTTATTCTCACTTTATTTCCTCCACCCTTCTTTTTTGGGACTCGGCTGCTCCCAGTGTTCCCAATGCGATGCCCTCAGCACACAAACCACGTCACTCCAAAAGCCCCATGGGACTGGGTGCTGACAGAACTGAAAAAAGCAGCAACAGAGGAGTCTGAGCTGCTGCACCATCACCATGGAGGAATCCCCAGCCCAGACTGGGGGAAAGGCTAGGAGGGCAGCCATTGACATAACTTCTTGCAAGAAAGTGCACAGAGAAAGGCTTAAGACCCTTGAAAACCTCAATATCTGGATGGCTGCTGTGGTCCCTCTTTAGGGAAGCAAGGAGACCCTGTGCACAACAGTTTTCTTTTCCATCACAGTCAAAGGACTGAGTAAGTCTCCCAGCCAGGAAAACCAGGGAAGTGGGAGCAGCTGCACAGTGGATAGAAGAAGAGTTGTGGTTACAGGTACTTCAGGAGATCTGTTTTCACATCTTGGTCTCTTATTCTTCTTCAACTTTGGTCGGGTAAAGTCTCTCCAGTTTTGGTACGCAGACTGCAAAATAAGGGCTAGCTGGACCTCTCCAGTCACAGTCTGGAGCAATATGCTTACAGTGAGTGTTCTTCAGTGCAGAAGAGTGAGACAGTCCTGACCTCACAAGCTCTCATCCACACAATTCGGAATAGGATCACAGGGAACAGAAAAATGGGCATAAGAAAGGGGAAAGCTACTTGTGCCACACATGCCACAGATGCCACACATTCTGACCATCTCCAAGTCACTACTTCATCTGCATTCCTAGAAAGAGCTAAAAAGCTGAGCACTCGGTTTTCAACACTGACAGGCAGTCCTATGTTTGTTTGATCACTCCACAGCTCAGCTCTACCAAATACTAGCAGCAGCAAACTCCAGCTCAGGCAGGAGAGAACCAACAGTGAGATCTTCAATTACAGCACAGGACACGTGGTGAAGGAAGTAACATCCTAAATGAGCACAGACTCACAAGCTGCAAAAGAAGAGAAGGCTCCAGGGAGAGCTCATAGCAGCCTCCCAGCATCTAACACGGGTCTACCGGAAAGCTGGGGAGGGACTCTTCAGCAGAGAGTGCAATGATAGGATGCGGGGAAATGGTTTTAAACTGAAAGAGGGTAGTTTTAGATTAGATATTAGGAAGAAATTCTTTACTGTGAGGGTGGTTGTGGAAGAGACAGTGGAAGGAGACAGCAGAACAGCCTGCCCAGTGCTGAAGTTGTATTTATTAAATACAGAAGATTTCAAGCCTACTGCTGATAAATGTTTCTTTCCTTATATACAAACAGCACACACTTCAATGTTTTCTAGAGGATAAAACACAGCTTTATTTCCACAGAGTGCTGCCCCAACCCAGTGGCAGGCAGGGTGACCTCCACTGGCTTTCCCTCACTGGGATTTCTCTATGTTCCCTTTCTCAGTCATTAAAGACGGGATCGGAACATCATAAACCCTGACACAACAAAACCAAAACAAGTCAAGAGCATCCATGACACCACAAGAAATCCCTGCCTGATGACTTTCTTCAACCTCATCAATTAGTTTTTAACAAGCCTCTAAAAAAGCACAAGGCACTGACAAGGCTTCAAAGCCCAAGCTTTTCTGGCTGGACAGCAAGATGTCACACGTCTTCAAGTATAAAGAATAACTCTTTACTGAAGTGACTTGGACCTTCCCTAAGGGACCACAGCACTCTCTCACATTCAAACTTGTCTGTGTCTATGAATGTCGAAAAGCCAAACAACAACAATAGAATTAAAAAAAAAAAAAAAGCAGAAAGCAAGATGGAACTGAAATAGTTTATGGTCAGACTGTGCAGTCTTTTAAATTTAGCAGCACCCAACCTCCTCGAGAACTTACCTTCCATGACCACACATTGACGATCATGTCGTGCTGGTACCCCACCGAAACAATGTACTTGGAGCTGGGGGAGAAGGCCACGCAGGCCACGCCATACTTGTGCTCCTGGAGCTCGGCCACCTGGGTTCGCTCGGCCACGTCCCACACCCGAACTGCCGGCATGTGCCCGCTCTGAGGGGGATGAGAACAGACACAGAACAGGAAATGTAACCCCCCAGGTCAGTTCTGACAGATTTGAGCATGTAACTGGGTGGGGGGTGGAAAAAGATGTCTAGGTGGTACATTCACAAGAGGGTTAGAGGTTCCTTCAATCCTTTAAAGCCCAGGTTGAGATCAACAACCTGAGGAGTACATGCATCTCAATGGGTGTCTGAAAGAATGAATACAACCTCCCCTGCTTGAATCCTTTTCTTATGCTACTCACAAACCAGCCAGAGACTAGATCAATGCTTTTGGTGCACACCCCTGATCTTTGCAATGGGACCTCACAGCCACCTCACAAAAAGGATTATAATGGATCATATCGAGAACTCACTGAACCAAAAGGTCTCTCACATTCTCTGCTCCTAACATGACATGGACATTAGAGATATCAAGCCAGGTCATGCCATACAAAAATATGACACGACTGTTGTCACAACTATCACACGCTGTTTGAGGAAGGCCTCTGGGAGACAAGCAGCATCACAGTATCATAGAATCGTTTAGGTTGGAAAAGACCTCTAAGATGATTGAGTCCAACCATTAATCCTACTCTACCAAGTCCACCACTAAGCCATGTCCCCAAGCACCACATCTATAGAGCTTTTAAACACATCAAGGATTGGTGACTCCATCACCTTCCTGGGCAGCTGTTCCAATGCCTGACAACCATTGCAGGGAAAAAATTTTCCTGATGTCCAGTGGAAACCTCCCCTGGTGCAGCTTGAGGCCATTCCCTCTTGTTCTGCCACTAGTCACTTGTGAGAGGAGACCAGCGCCCACCTCTCTACAACCTCCTGTCAGGCAGGTGTCGAGAGCGAGAAGGTCTCCCCTCAGCCTCCTTCTCTTCAGACTACACAACCCCAGATTCTTCACCTGCTCCTCGTAAGACTTGTTCTCCAGACCCTTCACCAGCTTCGGTACCCTTTTCTGGACCTGCTCCAGCACCTCGAGGTCCTTCTTGTGGTGAGGTGTCCAAAAATGAACCCAGTACTCAAGGTGAGGCCTCACCAGTGCCAAGTACAAAGGAACAATCACCTCCCTGCTCCTGCTGGCCACACTCTTTCTGGTCCAGTCCAGGATGCTGTTGGCTTTCTTGGCCAATCTTTTCTGTCCCAAAGGTAACACACGGACGTGAGTGGCCTGAAAGAGTATGGGCAGGGTAGTGTCAGAGAAATCCACACTGAGGGAACAAAGCCTCTCGTTTTGTGGTCGTTCTCCAGAGAAACAGAAGGTCACAGACTTCAGAAATGCCAGTTCAGCACTTCTGCCAGACAATTCTAATCTTCTGTTTAATCATTTGTTATTAAACCAAAATACAACAAAGGGCACAAGATGAGCTGAAACGCTGACTGAAAATGTGCCTGGTGGGCAAATCCTGCTCAAGAGCCTGCTTGGGATTTCTCACTGAAGTCTGTCAAAACAGTAGCTTGCAAGATAACTTATCCATGGCAACCTGGCAAAATGGGACCTTTTCCCATCACATCTAAAGTCAGTCATTTGATTGTGTGGGAGAGGCAAATCTGATCACAAGGAGAAGCCAAAGCTTTAAAACCTCCAAACTGTGCATGTTTTAATTGTCTCTTTCAAAAGCTTTGTCAAGCACCTGCTTGTGGCCTCAAAAAAGGCCGTGGTCTGATTTTCCTGCCGTTGGCACAGTTCTCACTCCTGCAAAAAAGGCAGAGCTCAGCTCTTAAGATGCTAGCAAGGAGCTGAATCAGCTGCTCTGTGAAGTAGTTGCTGCACTCAGATACATGCATACATATGTCTATATACACATCTATATATATATGGCTCAGCATCTGAGTGCACACTCCAAGACCCTAATAAATTGAATTTGTATTTCATCATTTCAGAAATGCTCACCAAAAGAGAGCTCTGTGTGATCCCCATAGGTAAGGAATCTCTGCCTCTATGTGGAGAAAGAAAAAGTAATAAAAAAAAAAAGTGAAAAAAAAAATCATTAATTTCCTTCTGGATTTGAAATCTATCAAAGACATTTAAGATGTACGGTGGCCAAAGACTAACCTCCACGCTCTCCTTCCTGAAAAGCCAGCCATGCAGAAAACAAAGGTGTTGCCAGGCAGAAATAGCAGGAGGCTGCTAAAAGTGAGCTTCACAAAAGTGAACTGAGAAAATATTTCCCTCTGAGACAGAGGGAATATTTCCCTCTAAGAGCAGACGCTGACACCGGCAGGGGCCACTGCTACACTGGGGAACATCTCCCATGGCAGGCACGTGGGAGGATGCTGAAAAGGGAAATGGTTTTACAAGAGGGCAAGAGGAGACATGTTTTGCAAGAAGGCAGAATAAAAAGTTTTCAAGTATAGCTGAAAGGCAGTTTTTTAAAAATAAAAAAAAAAAAGAAATCTGAACTTGTCATTTACCCCAATGAAGTTCCGAGCTGAGAATTTCTGAGCTGTCAGTGCAAAAAATACCCTCTTCATTTTTCACCACTTCTCCCACCCCATGAGAAAAGGATAGAGCACCAGGGACATAAAAAAAA
>VWZK01017625.1:0-18536 GCA_013396935.1 Baryphthengus martii | reverse complement strand
AAAAAAAAAAAAAAAGAAAAAAAGAAGGCACCAGAATCATCAGATATATATGTACAGCAGATAGGTAAAAAAAGGAGATATATTATCATTTTAATATAAAGGGGGTTTATTCCATTATGATTTCTGGAGTCTTCTCTCTAGAAGTCTTACTTCTAGAGTAAGGAGGCATTAAAACAAACTACAGCTCTAAAACCTCCTGCTTTCTTTCACTAAAAAGGTAATAACAAAAACAAACAACAAAAAATCTTTGATGCTCTGATGGAAAATTTGTGCTTACTTTTCCTGTGCCAAGGGAGCTTCCATTCCCAAACACTGTTCTATCCTCAGCCTGATCCATGCAGGCTCAAGGCCCAGCTTGGGAGCCACTCGGACGTGACACTGGCCATCATGGTGGCTTCACTGGAGACCTCTGGAGCAAAGGACCTCCAGTGCGACAGCTCCCACATAGGGTTGTGACAGACTTCTCTGTGGTAGAGGCTCAGGAGGAGACCTGTCCTGCACATGCTCCCTCCCCACGTCTTAGAGGCACAGAGACTCGTGGGAACTTACTGTTCATCACACACAGCTGAGCCCAACCATATGGGGGACAGTGCCCATTTCTGTGGACTTCTCACACCCAACAATTCCAGCCTCATGACACCCTCAGCAGATCTGATGATGATACGAAACTGGGGGACTGGTTGATACGCCAGAGCTGTGCTGCCATTCAGTGAGATCTGGACAGAGTGGAGAGCTGGGAGAAGGGGAAACTCATGAAATTCAACAAGGGCAAGTGTAGGATCCTGCATCTGGGAAGGAATAACCCCCTGCAGCAGTACTGGGGAGGGACTGACCTGCTGGGAAGCAGCTCTGCAGAGAAGGACCTGGGAGTCCTGGTGGACAGTAAGTTCTTCATGGGACAGCAATGGGCTTTGTGGCCAAGAGGGTCAATGGTCTCCTCGGATGCATTAAGACAACTGTGTCCAGTAGGTGGAGGGAGGTTCTCCTCTCCCTCTGCTCTGCCCTGGTGAGACCACATGTGGAGTATTGTGTCCAGTTCTGGGCTCCTCATTTCACAAGGGACAATGAAATACTGGAGAGAGTCCAACGGAGGCTACAAAGATGATGGACTGGAACATCTCTCTGATGAGGAAAGGCTGAAAGACCTGGGGCTGGTTAGACTGGATAAGGCTGAGAGGGGATCTTATTCATGTTTACAAATCTCTGAAGGGTGGGAGTCAAGTAGAAGGGGCCAGGCTCTTTTCAGTCCTGTAACAGGACGAGGGGCAATGGCCACAAACTGGAACCCAGGAAGCTCCACCTGAACAGGAGGGAAAACTTCTTTGTTGTGAGGGTGACGGAGCCTGGGACAGGCTGCCCAGAGAGGCTGTGGAGTCTCCTTCTCTGGAGACTTTCTAAACCCACCTGGCTCTGTTCCTGTGTGGCCTGCCCTGGGTGATCCTGCTCTGGCAGGGGGGTTGGACTCAATGATCTCCAGAGGTCCCTTCCAACTCCTACCAGTCTATGATTCTATGACACAGCCTGTGTCTTTAACTTCTAACACAGGGCAGACACAGTGCACAACCCATCCTTACTCTCCCTCTTGGACATGTATGGAAATAGGAAGCAGCTGTCGCCCACAGCCAATCCTATAATGCCAAATCACAGGCACCGGCATCTTCTGTCACTAAGCTCCATTCCACAACGTTGCTACTGGCTTCAGTTATCTCTTGAAATCCTAAAGGGACAATGCTAAACTCTGACCAAGATTAAGGATCATCCAAGTACACTCTGTTGGTGCTAGACCAGAGCCATGCTGTGAGTCCTTCTACTTACTGTCACTCTACTTTCAGCTCACAGATGTCACCCCAGAAAATCCATCCCCCAAACGCATGAGAGATAACACACTGAAAAAAATTCCAGCAGGGGCATCCAGAACCACCCAGAAGCCAGCAGGTCCACCCAGAGATGTAACATTGACCCAGATTTGTCTGTGTGGAGGCAGCTTACTGGCTTGGTTCTTCCAACACCTTCTGCCCTGCTTCAAAACACGATGGCCAAGGCATGGCCTTGCCTGTCACACTCACCTCTCCGGTAACCAAGTATTTTCCATCTGGAGAGAAAGCAAGTGCTGTAATTGTTTTCCTAAAACAGAGAAAATGACACTGAGAAACATTTCCAACATGTGATTTCATTTCAATACGTCATGACTGGGGAGTAGGTTGGGATGAACTGGAAAGAGGCTGAAATCACACATAACAGCCTGACATGATGGGTTTGCTCTCCCAGAGGTCGCACGCTTGCCGTGGGGATTTCTGGCTGCTCAGGTCTCTACAGCACCCAAAAAGCTCCAGAAGTTGAGGTTTACCCTTGTGCCTTTATTCCAGATGCAGGACCATGTCCCAGTCAACAATGAGGTCGCAGTTTTGGGTGGAGAAAAAAAACAACAAAAGCCAGATACCATGGAGTTCTCATAAGATCTCCTCCACGTCATGCCTATCAGCAGTTCTTCATGGGACCACAATGTTTATGAGGTGGTACCTCGCCAGCAATGGCACCTCACATCAGAAGGAGCTGAAGCCAAACCGTCAGGCAGCCTCTCGCCAAGGGGATTCAGCCTGGAGCAACAGCAGCTCCTGCACTTCACTCAAGCCATAAAACCCTTGAATTCACCTCCCTCCGAAAGTAAAGCCAGCATAAAGCTTCACTCACCTGGAACTGTTTAGAATATGGTGTTGCTTGTTTTTTCTAGGGTTGAACAGCACGACAACACACCTGGATGGAGGAAACAGAACAAAAAGAGCTGACATGACCTCCTGTTTAAAGGAAAGCAGAGAGCTCTCCTTGCTGGCACAGCAGCAGCAAAAGGAGCCCCAGAAAGCTGTTTCATCCCCTAGTCTCCCAAGCTGAGCTGGGGTTACCTAGAAATCTCCAAGAAACAGAGAAGCCCAGGGAGGGATCACAAGTCTCTCCCATGTTTAGGAGGACCACATGCTACTACCACAAATAATTGCTTTTCGAGCATCTGGGAGCCCCGAGTCTCTGGCTGCCCAAGCTGAACAGAAAGGGTAACCACGGAAGTTTGTGCAACAGCCCTAATGGATTAGGATCACTATTAAGGCAGGGAACACGGGTACTGGACACCAAACCACCATGTCTAGAACAGAGTAAGGTGGTCAGGAAGAAGGAAAGAGGGGATCTTTTGGAAAAGCTCTTGCTGGGGGGAAGAAGGGGAGGTAGAAAGGCCAGAATTCTGTGCCTGGCCGTAACGTTGGGCAGGAGAGAAACTGCCAAGTATAGAACAAGAACTGAGAAGTGAGATACAACGCTAAAAACCCAAGGGACTTATGTGAACAAACATCTCACTCAGGGACCTTGCTGAAATCTCTCAGCAAGATGAGCTGCAAAAGCAAGCAGCAGCAAACTGCTAGTAAGCAAAATAATCACCTCCGCTGGGAGCCAAACAGTTGCTGACTGGGAAGGGAAGGAAGGAGAAGAGGCTCCACTTCCCCACAGCGCGTTGCCTTGGTGCCTTAGCCCAGCACAACCAGCCTGGGGCAGCCTCACATACTGGAGCCCTTCCCGCTCTTCACTAACACCCTACACCCCTTAACTGGAGAGTTCTTCAGTCTGGAGAGAAGGCAGCTCTGGGGAGACCTTATCACTCCCTACAACTCCTGAAAGGAGGCTGGAGTGAGACAGGGGTTGGAAAAACTTCTTCACCGGAAGGATTATCAAGTCCTGAAAGAGGAACAGGGCAGTGGTGGAGTCCCCATCCCTGGAGGGGTTTCAAAGCCATGGAGATGTGGTTTCGAGCAACAGGGTTTAGTGGTGCCCTAGCAGTGTTGGGTTAATGGGTGGACTTGATGTGGAAAGTCTTTTCCAACTCAAACGATTCTCTGATTCTACACATCGTTTTTAATCCTCGTGTAAGAGTGTTGGTCAGAGCAGAAGCCATCAGGAACAGAAAGCACATGGCCCTTACCGTCCCCTCCCAAATCCGCAACCGTTAAGTGAGTAAAAGAAAGTAGAACAGCAATTGCTCTGCTGACCTTGTGCCCTCATCTCTCATTTCACCTCTAAAATAGAAGCTGTGTTTTTTACCTGTCCTTCTCCCCGTTCCTGCTGCCAGAGCTCAGTGAGGCCCGGCCGCCCCTTTCCCTGCGGAGCCAGGGGAGCACTGCTGGGTGTCCCTGCTCTGCTGCCAGCTGCCTGTGTCACGCTGGGGACTTCAGTCCCACCACCACCATGCTGGGGCTCTCCTGCAAAGCCTGCCAGGCTACAGACGTCACTCAGGACAGAGATGTAGAAGATGAGTTGACCTGAATCAGCCAAGCAGGAAGAGCTGAGGTGCCACAGAAACTACGGCAGCACCTCACCTGCAACCTCACCAACATCTCAGGACACGCTCATGCTCAGGACTAAGCCCACCTCGGCCTTCTGCTGCCCATGACAAGAGCCGCGTCCTTCCAGGCCCCTCTGCACCTCTCCAGCAGCGGACAAGGCCAGCAGCGCTGCAGGCACAGCCCAGGGTTGGCAGGGACCTATGATGCCCCCGGCACCTCCTCACATAGCCCAGGCAGCTGACCCTTCCCTCTCGTCTGACCAGCTACCCTGCCAGAAGCAGCGTGAATTTTGAAATGGAAAAGAGAGCAGAAAGGAGGACTGACACCCGAAGACCTTGAGCTCGGAGTCCTTGGCCGATGCTGTCACACTCCACTGACATTGCTTGCTCAAAGTGGACACCACCAGATGGTACCAAGGCTTTAACCTCCAAAGCAACAACCACTCACATGATACAGAATAGTAGAGTCATAAAATCATAGAATCATTAAGGTTAGAAAAGACCTCTAAGAACATCAAGTCCAACTGTCAAACCAACATTATCATGACCACCAAACCATGTCTTGAAGTGCCACGTCTACGAGTTATTTGAATACCTTCAGGGATGCTGACTCCACCACTTCCCTGGGCAGCCTGTTCCAGTGCTGATTACTCTTTCGGAAGAGAATTTTTCCTAATGTCAAATCTAAACCTTCCCTGGTGCAACTTAAACCCATTTCCTCTCATCACTAGTTATTTGGGAGAAGAGACCAACCCCCACCTCACTACAACCTCCTTTCAGGTAGTTGTAGAGAGCAAGAAGATCTCTCCTCAGCCTCCTCTTCTCCAGACTAAACAACCCCAGCTCCCTCAGCCACACCTCATAAGACATGTCCTCCAGACCCCTCAGCAGCTTCATTGCCCTTCTCTGGACCCGCTCCAGTACCTCGATGTCTTTCTTACACTGCAGTGCCCAAAAAGTATGTCCCTTACCCCACTTTAAACTGCTCAACTCCTCTCCCCCCATGCCATTCCACCCACTCTTCCCCACTCAGGCCCCACCCTAAAGGCCAGGGCACTATAGGCACCAAACTTTCTTGGCAGCTAAGGTAGACAGCTGTGGTTGGAGAGGTGATCTTGTGGAGAAGCAGGGAAAGTGTAAAGAAGCAGTTTGTTGAGACTGGGATCGATCCTGCTGCGCTTTTTTTTTATGCCGGGGAACCTATCTGGAGAGTTTCAAGTCCAAGCTGTGCTATACATTTCTGAGGGACTAGTGTAAAGAAGCAGGTGGTTTGTGATCCATTAACAAATCAGGGAAGGTTCAGCCTCAAAAATCACGAGCTATGAAATAGGAAGTTAGCAGATGTGAAAATCTATCTAATCCCAGGCCTTTGGCTAAGCAGAAAAGCAAAGGAAAACTCCAGTACGTGTTGTTGGAGAGGGTTAATGGACCAAAATCCTGCTGAGTTCTGACAGGGGTGAATTGTGCTTAAAATAAGCTAAAAAAAACCCAGAAAGAATAAAGGAAAGGTACAAAATCCTGGCAAGGACTTTCCTATGCAGCTCCTAAATTTCCGTTTCTGTTTTACTGTGAGGAACTCTGCANTTTTTTTATGGAGAAAAACACAAAAAAAAAAAAAAAAAAAAAAAAAAAAAAAAAAAAAAAAAAAAACAACTTCAGAGAAGAGAACACGGCCTAAAAAACACAGAAAAGATGCAAAATAAAAACCATGGTCTTTAAAACCAGACAAGCAAAGAAACCACTTCTTAGACTAGCAGCGTGAACCATGAAGGTCCAGGGCTCTGCAACTCTTAACATACACAACAGAGCCTTGGGATACTTAGAAGGACGAGTTTCAGCCTTCGCAGTCCTTGGCCCAGTCCAGTGCCCACAGTGAAGGCAAGAGCTGCCCAACTCACACACCAAGGCCACTCAACAACCCGCTCCTAGAGCCACATGGCTTCTAAAGCCAGAGCAGCTGCCACAAACACAGATATTTTCCTTTCCTCTTAAGGCAACTCTGTGCTCAACTCACTGAGCTTGACCCACAATGAATAAACTCTATCAATAAATCACAGTATCTCCTTCCTGGTCAGCAAGGACCAATTTATGCCACAAAAAAAACCCCATCATTTTAATTCATAGATTCAGTGAAACAAGATGGTACAATTTTAGGTTCAATTGTAAGCTCATAATGAACATAACTTGCTAATTGGTTATGATCTTCTGTGCCAATCAAGTCATTTAGCTGGGATAAACTAGTCTTCTCAACTGGCATTCTCTAAATTAGCTGCCAGCCAACAAAAGCTACCCTACTGCCAAGCTGTCCCATGCTGATTTTCCACCACCAGTCTCCTGTCCACCATACCCAAGGGCATTGAAGACTCCAGTCAGCTCCAAGGAATTATTTCCTTACTGAGAGAGTGGTGAGGCCTTGGAACAGGCTGCCCAGGGAGAGGGTAGAATCACCGTCCCTGGAGGTGTTCAAAAAACATGCAATTGTGGCACTTGAGGACACGGTTTAGGGGTCATGATAATGTTTAGTAGACAGTTGGATTTGATGATCTTAAAGGTCGTTTCCAACCCAAACGGTTCCATGATTCTATGACACCTCATTCAGCAAGATGTCAGGTCACAAACCACGCATCTTGCAGTGGGATGCAGATACTGTTCAGGAGTCAGGAGCACCCAACATTGAAAACCAGCTCCCTCTCAAAATGCTTAGGAAGGTTTCTAGTCCACTCTATCCCAGAGACCACATCTCCTCAACAAGCAGAAATGAACCATTTCCGTCTCTTCTGAGGGCTCAGAGTGGCCTCCAGTGCCTGCTCACTTACAGCTCACCTCAGCGTGGCCCCGGAGCAGCTCCTCCACTCCACGCAGCCAGCAAGTTGTTCTCCAGCAGAACCTGCAGCAGCTCCTCCAACAAGGCAGCTCAGAGCCCACCAGTACTCTGGGCATGCTCCGTTTTAGCAAAGGAAATTGGTCCAGCAAAGTAAAAGGAATGGAGACACTGAATGGTGAGATCACTGACCTACCTACTCCACACTGCCTCCAAGTCCACTAAGGCTACCAAGCCCTCAGGAGACTCCTTTCTGTCTATGCTGGCTTTAATCTTACAGCAGTTAAAATAATAAAAATAATTACCATGGAAAATTAATCGCATACAAGAGCACACACCCATCTCTCCATCCTCCACCTTTGTCTGCTCCTTTGAAAGGCTGCATTCAGTATTTTACAGCCAGAGGGATGGAAAGGACTCAAGAGAAGAGAGCACTGATTTTTTTTTTGTTCCCAGCTTCCAACTGTGGATGGAGACCAAGCAAAGTACTTCAAACCTGCACTTCTATAATGGTCACATCGCTTCTTCCACCCACCCCACCCCTTTCCCAAAGTGAAGCACTCAAAACAAGTTCAAGTTCTCAAGACACCTTTGTCTGAAGAGGTCCTTTTAAAACCCTAGTGTCAAACCAGCACTGCAAACATGCAAACCAAGACGAGTTCCAAAAGCACCTCACACAGGACCTACCGAGAGAAGCACGGACTCTGGCACACATCAGCTGCTCAGAAGGTCAGCGTGGTCAGCACCCTGGTTTCAGCACAGACCCTCCCTCCTCTGCAGCTGTGGGCACGGCTTGATGAGCACAGCACCTTCTTAATCCACAAGCATAGTCTGATTGCCAAGATATTTATAGAAACTATCAACTGCCACGTGGATTACTGCCGTGAAACCCAGCCAGCAGCCAGCTGAGATCAAGTGTCCTGGTTGTTTGGATGCTGGTTCCTGCAGAGGCCCTTGGCAGTGACATGTACATTGAAAGGTATTATTTCTAGGTCTCTGATGCCACTCCACAACCTTTAAGTACACCCCCTTGATGCAAACAGGTTTTAAAAACAACTTCTCTGCCAGTTCTCTTTCTTGTGGGCCATTCAGGTAACCTCAAACGCAAGGGAAGGACAGAATTGGCTCTCACAACGTTGTCAAAGGTTTTTGCAGACAACCTGAGCTCTCTCCATCAGAGAGCCCATTTGGGTCAGTCAACAAGAAAGCGGTGAAAGGTTCCTTGCAGAGCTTTCCAAACCTCCATGAAGGCAGAGCCGTGTCTTACACGTGCACAGCTGGGCACCAGAGATGCAGACAAAGGGGAGGAGAGGAGAGAAGGGAGTGTCATAGCAGTTGCCATTGGCTCCAGCAAGAGGAAAAAAAAAACCAAAACATAAGAAAGAAGCAATTTCCCTAAGCTAAATATAGGAGCAGGAATGGAGAGGGACTGGACATCAGTTGCACATTCACATGAAGTATCTGACTCACTAAGTCAGCAGCAGTGGATCACCCCCAGCTGCTCCCCCCACTTTTCCTTCTGCCTTTTCTCCTACTGTCTTCACTCCTGTTCTTCTCAAAATCCTAGTTCCTGGGCATTTTGCTCTTGTTGTGGCCCTCGTGTTTCCCTGCACATCCCTCTAGTCTCAGCTACCCTCCCCCAGCCACCTCCTTCCTCACCCTTCTTCAGTAAGCTAATAAAAAACAGATGACTGCAGAAGTCAGTCTTCCTCTTTCCTTCCTCTCCAGGAGGCTTGGGAAAATGAAAAGCCTGTGATAACATTCCTTCCCAAGTTATCCATCAGCTCGGCGTTGCCCTATCTTCTGGGACACGTGACTGGAAGCAGAGTTCATGGGTCAAGTCCTCCTCAGATCAAGTCCTCCTCTCCCAAATGCATGCAGCCCGTGCTACAAAGAGGATGCTGTATGGAGGAAAGAAAACTCCATCAAGACAGCAAAACAAACGTTGGCTTTCTTTTTTGCCCCACAATATTCCTTTCATGCTGCTGCAAGAATAAATGAAAAGAGCAAACAGTCCCATCCTTTCAAAACCGGTCCATTTCTCAGTTTCTGGCTCATATTCTGCTCTCTTCTCCCCACCCAAAGCTATTCAAATGAGAGCACAATAGCTTCCTACACACTAAATGTATGAAAAAGAAAAAAAAAAAAGACATTGATAAGAACAAAATCTTTTTTACACTGCACTGGTTGCTAAGGGAAGCTTGATCAGAGTGAAGCAGTCTCTACAAAAAAGCTGGTGTTAATTTTTTCTGTGGCAACTCTTTCTGCCAAAAATCGTTCTTGAATTCACAGGCAGGACTGGGAGAGCGTTACCAGGGATGAGAGAGGATGTGCACGCTGACAATGTAACTGAAGAGGTATTCTCATGCAAGCTATATCCATTAAACGTATGCTGAGAAGAAAGATGTCTTTGTTGAGAGGTTAAGATCTGGGTGCTGCTGCCTGAGCAGAAAAGCCTTTGGACCAGGCACGAAACCACGAGTAAGAAGACTGGAAGGGCAGGAGTCTGAGAGCTGTAGCTAAAGTCACACTTCAGCTGCCAACGCTGATCAAGAAACCCATTGTGAAAAAGAAAGCCATCCATACATTCAGAGAGTCACTGGGCTAATAGAGCAGGAATTTCTATTTCAAAGGCTGTGTGGCACCCCAAACCTACAGGAGCCGGAGATCAAATGCACCACAGAATAAGCTCTGCTCCAAAAAACACAAGAATGGCTGCATTGGGCCAAACTAAAGTCCACCATCTTGCCTCCAGAAGCCAAGGCCGAGGGAAGAAGAGGGCAAGTTTTAGAGATATTTATCCAGACTATTCTCCCAGCCTCCAGAAATTTGACATTCAGAGCTGTCTTAAACCAGTGGGCACCCACACACAAGAAGATGGAGAGCAGCCCAGTAAGCGGAGTCTGTAAGGAGGCAGAGCAGAACTGACAAGAAGGATTTGTAGGGATAATTCCCAAAGGGACAATGGCCCCCTCAGCTCTCCCCCCCATTTCAGCCTATGGAATTCACATCGCCTGCTGCACTGACCGATAGGGCTGACGTGTCCAACAGGAGACAAAGGAGATGAAGGAGCCAAACAACTCCACTCTCTCTCTCTCTGCCCAGTGTCATTTGCTTTGCACAACCACAGGATAGCGCTCCGATGACTCTCCTCACCTAGGGTAGGGTAACACCAGTGGCAGCTCCCTTCCCATTCAACCTTCAATGCACCAAGAGAGAAGAGCAAACCATTCTCGAGAACAAATACCACATCCCCAAACACGGGAGCCTCAAAATGCTTCCATACACTTCCATACAACCGAAAAACCCACCAGTGCTTGGGTGATCTGGTGACATCCAGAAACACAGGCGACTGCTCTCCCCATCACCTCCCGAGCACATTGCCATCCTCACCATCTGCTGCTGCCAGCCTGCTTTGGGCCTGCTTGCATGGACAGGCTTTGCCGCTGCTGAGGGTACACAGCCCAAGAAGCTCCTCTGAAGTTCCTGCCCCTCACAAGGCCAACACAAACTCCTGCTGTGCATGGCCAACAGTTTCCACCAGCAGCTCTCAACAGCCCCTTGACACCTGCCAGATTCTATCTTTAAAATAACCAGCCACATAGAGGACCTCAAGCTGTGGATGGCAGAGAACGAATACACAGATCTGAAAAGACACCCAAAGCACTTTACAATTACTTCCAAAAACCCACACCATAAATTATAGAATCACAGACTGGCAGGGGTTGGAAGGGACCTCTGGAGATCATTGAGTCCAACCCCCCTGTCAGAGCAGGACTGAGATCAGCAGGCCACACAGGAACAGAGCCAGGGGGTGTTGGAAAGTCCCCAGAGAAGGACACTCCACACACTCTCTGGGGAGCCTGTTCCAGGCTCCGTCACCCTCACAGGAAAGAAGTTTCTCCTCCTGTTGAGGTGGAACTTCCTGGGTCCCAGTTTGTGACCATTGTCCCTTGTCCTGACAAGAGCCTGGCCCCTTCTACTCGGCACCTACCCTTCAGATACTTGTAAACATGAATCAGATCCCCTCTCAGCCTTCTCTTCTCCAGACTAACAAGCTCCAGGTCTCTCAGCTTTTCCTCATCAGAGAGATGTCCCAGTCCATCATCCTCATAGCCCCCATTGGAGGAGGATGAAAAGATTCAATAAGCAGCACAGACTGTCATCATACACCGACCACCCCAGGTCTCTCTCCCCGCACACACACAGACACCACTGAAGCTTGAACTTTACCAGGAGCACAGAGGAGAAACTCTGCCAGAGTCCCCCCTCTCCGCCCACCCTTGCCCCAACGTGGGCCTATTGCTGCCCACATGGACAGGCCACAGCCATTTCCAGCGGGTCCAGCTGATCTTGCTGCAACATATCTTCGCCTCCCTGGAACGATCACCCCTGGAAACCTCTATCGGAGCACAGAAACCTCCAACAGAAGGTTATTTCAAGGTCTCTTTTTAAAGGAGTAGAGCAGAAGAGGCAGGAAGAGGAGTTTTGAAACCCGGCAACCCTTCTGACACTGGGCAAGAGCAGAGCGATGATGATTCAGGAAAATGAATCCAGGCTCCACGCTTTGCACAGAATGGAGGCCGGGACAAAAGGCAGCCCAGGTCCCATCTCCTGCAGAGCAAGTTGTACACAGCTCCAGAGCAGCTGGGCTGGAGCCAGCGACGCAGCAGCAGCGCCCTGGGGAGAGCCTCAGCTTTGCATGGAGCCGCACGCATCAGGAGGCACCTTTTCTGGGAGGTCAAGAGGGAAGCCAGGCAAAGAGGGAAGCCAGGCGAAGATTGTGAAAGACTTGGGCAAAAAGGGTATGTGAGGAAAGCAGAGGGGAGAAATGTGCTCAGAGGAAAACCACGGAATTCAAACCAGCTTACCAACTGGGAATCGTTAGAGTTGCAAGGAAGATTTAAATGATTCCAGTTAATTGCTATGGCTCACAGCTGTCTAGTCATCAGTGATTCAGCAGGAACTTCACCTTCAAAACATCCTGATTCCCTCTGACACGCCAAAGCCAGGAGAGGGAAAAAAAAACAAACCAAACCAAAACCAACTCATGGACGAGAAACCAGGGATAAAATCCTGCCCCAGCAGAACAGGGGACAGGCCACCTCCCCTGCACATGTACACATATGAGTGTCAGTAGATACATACACACACATGCCTATGGAGAGCCCACATTCCTGCCTCCCTCCCAAGCCCCTCACTGTCCTAAGGGCAGGGAAACAATGCCAGCCACACACCTCCAGCAAGCACTAAATCAGCCAGGCCACGAGTAGGAGTTGCAGAGCTGTGTTTTATTTCAGCGCTCTTGGCAAACACCCACTGAACACTGCAAATGAGCAGCAGCCCCGGGGGCTAGAGCAATGGGCAGCTGATGATAGGAAGGCTGGATGAATAAAAGAATCACCGAGACAGCTGATGACAAGAAAATGTGCTGATCAGTCAGACAGAAGAGACTGAGAGGCAGTGGAAAATGGAGCCTTGAACAGAAATGGGCTGGGCCCAGGTGTGACCAAGAGGGATGAAACAAACAGCCAGAGCACGGCTGAAAATCTCAAGAGAGTTTTACACAAGGCAGGGAATGCAACTTTTTCCAAGACGGATGCTGCAGAATCCCAGTACACTCCATTAATTCTTGAGAAAGGATTTGTCTCTGTACACCGAGGTGTCCTCCCAAAGTTAGAGCTGGCACCGGCACAGGGACAAGCAGAGGAGAACAACTCTCCGTCCCAGCAGAGCAGCCAAGACACCTGCTCTGGGGACCTGGTGCTCCCAGGTCATGCTCCACCCCTCTGCTAGCTCTCAAGAGCCATCCCTCTTGGATCAGCGTCTGGCTGACAGCCTCAGAACTGCCATTCCCAGCAAGAGGCCTCAAGTTGTTGCGCCGAGTCTGAAAGGCCTCGGGCTTCCTGGCCTTGCTCCCTCTGAACTTGCCCTGACCTGCCTGTTAGCATTGCTTTACTTGGACAGCAGCTTCTCTAACTGACCAGGTGTCTACGGCTCATTTGTTTGGCTTCTGTCCATCTCTGCATGATACCACCATAGTTTTCCATAAATAACCATAACAAGCAGTCATTTTATGGAGACTGAGATATTTTCAACCAACACGAGGATGTCTTGGAGAGAAAAATGCAGGCACAGAATGATAACGGAGGCCTTGAGAAGCAGAGACGTGGTGCAGGGGAGTACAGGCACGAGATAAGAGATGAAGCACTCGGTTGGCAGTTGAGAACCCAAGGCTGGGAACAACTCCCCCACAGGCTGTTAAAAGAATACAGACCTGGAGCTGAGCAAAACAGGCTGTAGGGGGAACAAAGAAAACTAAGCTAAAATACCCAACGTGCAGGAAAGACACCACACACAGTGGATTCTAAAGCAGCCTGGAGCTGCAGAGCAGCTAAGGAAGGGAAAGGTGTGAAAATGTGTTCACAAACATTCAAAATGACCCAGGTGGGCCCTGGAGCGAGGAAGAATCCAGTAACATCCCCACCATCCCCACCCGGTGAAGGGCTACAACGGCTGAAGATTTACAGTGTTAACCTCCCATGACCGACTTTAAGATCCAGAGGAGAAACATAAGGCTGAGCATAACGCCAGGAAAACCACAGAAACAAAGACATGTGTTAACAGCTTTAGTTGCATTATCACAAATATGGAGACATTTTCTATATAAAGGTATTCTAATGCATTACTGTTCTTTTTTTCTGTAACAATGAGTGGTAAATGATTCATGAATCAAAGTGTTAAGAATTCGGCTGTACTAACAACAAACTCTTGCCTTTTTACTTCTACACACACAGAGCGCCCCCACACAAGGTGTGTGGCCCTTCCTCTCTGCCCACAAACACCACAAGCCCAAGGGCAATGCCTTAGAGAAAAGAAAATGCACAGATCTGGGGGAAGAGGAAGTAATGAAAGGTAAACTAAAGAAAAAATATATATATTAAAAAAAAATATATAAAAGAACTCCAGGCAAACAGCAATTCAGAAGGAAAGGGAAGCAAGACAGATAAAGAGAAGCAAAGTTTACAACAGAATTCCTGCAGATTAGTCAACTCTGCCATCAAAGGCTGAGCCAATTCAGCTCTGCAGCCCAGCAGGGTAAGGAGAAGAGATGGGAGCTCTCTCTGCAGGTCCCCCCATCCCCAGCAGCAAGGAGCTCCCTGCAGAGATTCGCAGAGCCAGCTGAGCTTCCACAGGGAATATCTGGCTCTACACTTCAGGTCTGCACCGACTCCTTGGCCACAGCATTTCCCACCATGCCACAAAGCCTCAAAAGCTGAATAAGTGTCTTCCTTTAAAATCAACTCCCAAAGGAAGAACATAACCCGCTAGCAAGCAATTGGCCAACACCTCCGTTTCCAGCAGCAGGGTATTGCCGCATCAGGCCTGAGCAGCTCGGGAGCCAGGAGGAAGATCTACACATCAAACTAATCATCTGGGGCAGGCCAACATGACAGCTCATGGCAGATGCCTCAGGGCTTTCATTGTGAGCAACCAGAGTAGTCGATAGTAAAGTGGCATCAGTCAAAGGAGCAAACCAGAAAGTAATACAGTTTAACTCTCTCTGCTCTCATCTCATTAACCTTCAGGAAGAAGCAGACTGAGGCAGGCCTGTCTCCCGTCTCCCTGGGGGCAACGGCCACACGGAGGGTGTCCATCGACCCGGCGTTGATCTCTCCTGCCTTCCAGAGCAGACGTCAAAAGCCCCCACTGCGGCAGAGAAACTGGAGCAGCTTTTCCCCTCGAACACTTCACTAAGCATAATCCTTGTCCTATCTCTGTAAGAGTGTCAAGAGACAAAAAAAAACCCACAAAACCTAAACCTGCTTCTTTGAAAGCACAGAGTCAAAGACTCCTCCGCTCAAATGGTTGGTGCATTGTTCTGGGCCCCTCTGGGCAGGGGCAAAGCTCCCAGGCTGCCAGGGCCAGCAAAAAGGCACTAAAGCCTCCTGCCAACCCTGCCTGTTGGGAGCCCTACGAGGTCAGGCCAAAGCAAGGGGCAGAGGGGAGCCTGCTCCTTTCCCAGCTGCTCTTGGTGCCACAACCCACGGGAAACTGGCTGTGGCTCCCAAATGCTCAGAGCCGTTGGCCGCTCCCTGCCCCAGCCCCGTCGGTCTCGGAGCGGGAACAGCTCAGATGTTGCCAGACTGGCACAACTCATTTCTGTGTTATCTTTTTAGGAGCCTTGTGACAGCTCTGGCTGTAATGGAAGAGGAACATTCACTGCTGCTTCACCTGGATCTCAGCTCAATACACGGCACTTTAAAAGCACTAACATTTTTCTTCAGCGTAGCAAAGGAGCGTCACTTGTCAGCCAATTGAAAGCACAGCTTGCCTGGGAGGAGCAGCAATCCCCAGGAAAGTCGGGTTTACTTTCTCACCTGTCTACACCTCTTCTCACAGAGACACACGGCCAGGTTAGAGCCCAAGACTATGAAGCATTGGGTCAAAGTTGCAAAAATGAAGCCACTGCCACCAAAAGCAAGGAAGGAACTGGTATTGCCTCTCCCAGTCCTTGACTGCCAGCTGAAAGAACCCGGTTCTGGTGCGCAACAGGCTGGTGCACGAGTGCAGGCTTCCAAGGAAGGGCACGGCTTCCAGGGCAGGGCACAGCTTCCAGCACTAGCCTAGCGGGAAGAGCCAAGTCCTACCTCTGGCTCCTAAGCACTAATCAGGGCATTTCTGGGCACGCTCACACGAAACAAGAACACACGCCGCTTCACGGCACTTCTTGGCCAGCCTAACACAGTGCTCCTTCACCTTTCTCTTGGTGCCTTTCTGACACCGAGTGGAACTCAAGGCCACCTACGGTGCCAGATCTTGCAGGAAGAGGAAAAAGACCGATCCCCTGTTATTCACACCTGGTGATGGGCTATGTCTTTCAGACCCTATGTCCTTTCAAGTTAAACTCTGCGATTTGTGTCAAGGTTGCCAGGAGACACAGTGCCTTTTTGAGATTCTTCAAAAGGGTGGAGCTCAGCTGAGGCGGCTGGTATCTCATTCTCATCCCAGATTTTGCTATTCAGTCCCCATTCCCCCCCACCTCCTCACTCTTATGCAAGCTCAGGACTTGGCTCAGGAACAAGCCGTGCTGCCACACCACGCACGGCACGGGTTGCTAGGAGGTGTAACTGCTGGAGAGATAGAGAGGAGGCAGAGAAGGGAGCAGGTTGCTACCTGCAGGTACCCCGGCTTTCAGGCACTCCTGCTCTGGGCCATCCCCCTCCTTTCTCAGGCAACGGGCAAACCTCGGGGGATTGCAGAGCTTCCAGCTGAGAAAAGCCCGACCCACGTGTTACAAAATACCCAGGGCTGCGGGGGCTTTGCAGCAACTCCTCTTCCCTGTTTCACCAGCACGTAATAGCTTTCCAAACCTGTCAAAGCTTCCCACTCACAGAGCTCTACTGGAGTGTTCAGCTCTGTTATTAAATAAAGCAGACACACTTATTATCTCGTTTCAATCTCTTTGCACATAAACTGCAAGTGACCCTCGTCACACGACTGCTGGGGGTTTTTTCTTTTTTTTTTTTTTTTAATGGTGTTTCGCTTTAGTTCACATGCTGGCAAAGGAGATCAAAGCACAAAGTGACAAACTAACCATCTCCATGGGATTGTTTCTAGCTTGCCTCCCAATTTAAAAACCAAATTGGTGCAACTGGCACAGTGAAAAACTGAGCACAGTCAGTGTTTCTCTTAGAAAGGCAGGTTAAAGTCAGATCTGACCACGATAATCATTAAACCAGCAACTGTTGCAGCTATTCTGACAGGCATAAGAACACTCTCCTCTTGAAGGGACTGGAATATTTGCCCTGGCACTGGGATGAGAGCAGTAACAAGGGTGCATGAGACAGTTCTTAAAACAGTTTGTCAGGCAGTAGACTCATGGGACTCCTCCAAGAAGCCCTACCTTTCCCTGCTGGCAGCCTCAGGAATCCAGCACAGGGAAGCGCCGAGGGCAGTTAAGCACTTTTTCTCTGTCAGACGAATTTTCATTGCAGCCTTGCAAAGATAAAAGCATTCCCATTTCCCTGCCCTTGCTTTCTTCACCCTTAACATTTTTAGCAACAGCAAGAAGCCACACTTCAACATAAAATTTCTTGAGGGCTCAGCTCATACTTGTAGCCCCCCAACAGAGGTTGCCCAGGCAGTGTCTGGACCTGCCACACCAGTGGTGAGAGGAGGCAAAGCGGGACTGAAGCTCCCTAACTAGACCTGCCCTATCCAACTTTACTGGCATCTCCCTCACACCACCCTACACAGCATCGCACCCAGAAAGAACCCTTCTCTCCAGGATTTCGGTCACTGGAGGTGAGGGCACAACCTTCCTCAGCCCAGAATGAGGGTCCTGCCATTCATTCTGATGCTAAAAACCATCCCTGGCTTCCTTGTCACTAAAGCACAAAAGCTGCTTACGGTTCACACGTCCATAAGTCATGCGGTGGTGCTACTGGAGGGTCAGAGGTCTGTCACATGGAAGAGGACAGGCTGGGAACAAGAAAAGGAGTCAAGGAAATTGCAGGTAAAAATGCTGTGATGTTCCAAAAAAACAAATGCAAACTTTACCACTGAAGGGATGCTTGTGCAACCTCTGTCCACTTTCCTTCTACAAAACCATTCTGAGAGCATCTCTTTCCCCCAATGCCCCATCCTGCTCTCCCCTCCCTATCCAGAGCTGGACTTGCTCAGCACTGGGAGCAGGTACAAAGGAGGAGGACACCGAGGCAGTGGCATTGGCTGCATCTGGTGTTCTTTGCTTTAATGATGTCCCTCAGTACCTGCCATGTACACCCAGCAGAGCGTCACCTCAGCTCATGGCCCGTGCCTGGAACCAGCTGTGGGACATTGTGCAGGAGCAGCATCACATGTCTCTGGGGACTCCACTGCCTTGAGGGCTGGCGAGTGGGTGATGGTGGGAGAAGAGCGTCCAAACCAGGAAGGGCAAGGAATGATGGACAAGACAGCACTTTAAGTCATCTTTCTCATCTTTTTTTTTTTAATTCATCAATTCAGGGGCCCCTAACATAAAGAGAACATTGAACTGTTCTGGCTGGGTGAGGCTCTGAGCAACCTGGTCTGGTGGGAGGTGTCCCTGCCCATGGCAGGGGGGTTGGAACTCGATGATCTTTAAGGTCCCTTCCAACCTAAACCATTCTATGATTTTCTGATTTTAGGATAAAGGGCTCATATCCCACAGTTTCTGCAGGAAGACAAGATAAAGAGGCACGCTGGCACATGGTGAGGTGAGGGAGGATGTTGTATCAGACCTATTGTTGCCACCAGATCCTTCAATAGTAACTGTGGGACAAAGCCTCCCACTTCACCTCTCTTTCTCCCAAGGCTGTAGCAGCTGCCTGCAGAACAGCCGCTGTATTGGGTTTGGGTGAGCTGGAG
>VWZK01017624.1:64581-78056 GCA_013396935.1 Baryphthengus martii | reverse complement strand
CCCCCATACTAGACACACAAGTTTCCTGCTTCAAAAACGGAAGAATCTGCACTCATCCTTGAAAATCCAAAGCAGCAAAAATGACGTGTCTTAAAAACTAGGCTCAAAGCAACCACCTCACTTGCTCCTCGGAATTTGGCTCTTAACACCCAGTGTCGCTTTTCCCTCTATTCACTACTACTGAAAGAAGCACTTGTAATTCATAAAAAAATTTCTTAAGCAACATTTTGCTGCTGTTTCCCCCAGTAAAATCAGCAGTACAGCTACATTTTCACTGGTGCCATTTACAGTCCTTTACTCATAATTAGAGGTTACAATTGTTAAATCCTGCTAGGTAAAGCCGTAACATTGAAAGAAAAGTCTTTACCAATTAACAAGAAGAAAAGCAGAGCTGAATCTTAGATTTCAGGAGGAGTTAAAAACAGAAAGTATTTCATTAGTGTTCTAAGCACATGTGATGAGAAAATCATAGGATAAACCTCTCTCTAGCCACTTTTCAGACAACTGCCTTCACATTTGGTTATTTTTAAGTTATATGAAGGAATCAGTAATTTTCAATACATAAACCTCTATATAATACTTCTCACTTGCATCCGAATGTTCTTGTTAAGAACGCATTTTTGTCCATAATCCCGATTTCCAGCTACTATTTTCATCTATAAATAGTTCTCCCTGAAGTCACTGTATCTACTGACTAAAACTCATCGAGCTCAAAAAAAACCCGAAAGCAATCAGGAAACAACAAAGAATTCCTAAAAACAATTCTTTTTACCTTGCTCATCAAGAAGCTTTTTTGTAAGATCTTCTGCCTCATCTCCACAGTCTAACTCCAGGGGATCATCATTAATATCCAGATTCTCCAGCTCCAACTCCAAATCCTCACTCCCAGGTGCTTCCTTATTATCTTTGGCATCTTTTGAATCTATTTAAAAGTTAAGTAGAAATATTAACTTGTTAAATATACAGTCATGTTTAGAACACTGGAAGACTCACACTGCTATGTCTCTTTAGTGTTTTAGTCTTGTTAAAAGAAAATGGGACCGAGACTATCTACTTTTTAAGACTGTGCTGTCTCATCTGTTAGGTCTCAGTGGTTTGATACCCTTCATAGTTTTACTCATATGCCCGAAAACTGCAAACATTGGGGTCTCTTAAGGACTGCCAACCATTTTTAGTGGTTTGGTTTGTTCTGACCTATATCTAGTATAATCTGCATATATTCAAATGGAACGAAATACTCAGAAATGTAGCCATCTAAGACCAGAAGTGCTTAAAATGGATTACCAGGCCATCGCATAGGAAGCGCAAGCAAAAAATACTTGCATACTGGGAAAGTCAGATGGAAAAACAGTATCCTCCAAAACTCCAGTGAAATGAGTATTACAAGTATTATTGAAAAAGAGACAGATTCAGAGATACAAATTCTAATTTAATGTTTGCACTGCATACTCTTCATAGCTCAACTGAGAACAAAATTGACCAAAGCAAGGTAAACAGGAAGTCTTTTACATAGACCAAGAAGAAAAAAAAAAGGCAAAAAGCAGAACAGGAAGAAGATACTGAAGAAATAATGTGCTAGGTAGTAGGTCAACTAAAAATCCTATTTTTCCTTGAAAACAAGTATCTATGAACCTCTCAAAGATTCAGAGCGCAACAGCTAATATTTTTCTTGGACAACACTGATCCAGCATCAAGCATTTTTCCAAGAGATTACTGTTTACCACATTTTGCTATTCTTTCAGGCCTCCTTCAAGCCTCATTTGCAGACCCAGGCTTCATTAAAAAAAAATAAAAATAAGGCAAATAACCTTATTAAAACACTTAAATATTTCAAATGAAAGTGTGACATCTAAACAGTGCACACATCATATAGTAGACTTAAAGCAGGCAACTTGTTCAGAATTACAGACAAAATTAGACTGGAATGGACCTTGGTGAGGTCTCCAGCACAACCTTCTGCTCAAAGTGGATGAGCACTGTATTCACACTGGATTTCTCAGGGATTTTTTCCAGTTGTTTTGAAGACAAAAAAAAAAATAAAAATAATCTCTTAAGACAGAGATTCCAATCTCCCCGAGCAGGCTGCTCCAACACCTAATTATCCTCACAGGGCAATTTCAGAATTTAGAAATCAGAAAGCAGGCCATGAACTCTAAAGTTGAAATTCCATTAACACTCAGAGACCTGCTGTATGTGTAAGAGAAAATCATGTAGCCTGTGTCTTTGTTGGCATTTCCTCAATGTCAAAACACTGCTCTTATCGAAACGGGCACCTTGGGTCACACTGAGCCAGTGGTGGTGAACATCATTTTTATCCCAGTATAACCAAAGACTACCAATGCCTGGCTGTGTCAGAAGCAAGGAACCATTCAGACCTTTTAATCTACGGACATTTTCTGCCTAGATACCATTAACAATTTAGTGGGAAAAACAGAATGAACACTAACATCTTCCAAAGAAAATAAACTTTTAGGTTTCTCACAGAAAAGTAAATACTATACCTAGATATAACCCATATCCCACATAGCTTCTTCTGTAAAAATCTATCCAAACTGGGGTACTGTCATGATCACCATGAATTATTTGAGACTCATTACTTCCATCACATTTGTCTGTTTGTTGGACAAGATAAGTTAATAAAATACACATCTAGGCATTCTACCTCTTGATTCATCCTTGCTGGAATCCTTGTTCTGAGAACATTTTTCATTATCTTTAAACAAAATTGCTGGCACAAAAGCCTTTAAGTCGATGAGATTCTCATAGAAGTTTCTAGCGTCTTCGTCTTCCCAGATACCTCCCTCCAGGTCATATTCTCCAGGCTTTCCCGGTGTGAAAATATCAATACCAGGTCCATGTTCTGCAAAACCAGTGAAACCATAAAAAGGTTATTTACATGAATTTCTGATCTAAAGAGAGATACCTTTTAAAGAAACATGTTTACCTCTTTATTACTACCACTGTTTTCACTTAAATATTGCAACGTATAAAGGGCTTTTAACAACCCGATCTCAATACTAGATATATAAATTATCCTAAAATTGTAAATTTGACATTGACAGAAAACACAGACAGTAGCAGAATGAAAGTCAGATCACGTACAATTAAGTAGCACTTTCTGCAGTTAGAAAGGAAAGCTATAATAGACTTAAATCATAGCACAAAAAATAACAGTTATACGTATGACAAACTGTGCCCATTGTATTTTAAGTAAAAAGTTTAAAAAGAATAATTTTAGATTTAGAGTCATTCAAGAAATACAGCATTTTAAAGCTTAAGATCACTTCAGACAAAAGGTACACACAAATTCAACAACAGCTCTAAATCTAACATTTGAGATTTTTTAAGGCATTAAGCAAGTTCTGCCAGTTAAATGCTGCACTTGCCCTCAGGAGGTCCGAGGGCCACCTAGTGACTTACCTGGCTTAACAATGCATTTCTGCTCATGACATCAATCAAAACATACTCCAAACCCATTTTTGACAAGTATCAGGTAAGTTAAAACTCTACCATATACAGTTCTTTAAATACCAAAAAAAATGCACTGTATTAAATGGAAAGGATTGGGCTAAACCATCTAAAATTTCCAGTTAATTCCTGTATTACCTGCAATAAAGTTACATAAGTTACCGGAATTACAAGGCATATACAATAATTAGGGCTTCATGTTAGGTTTAACTAATAAAAACACACGTATTATTCATTCATTGATATCCTCAAGGGGGAAAGCCTAACTAAGAATAAATCAATGGGAAGAAGACATCAGCAGGTGGGTTTGGTTAGGCTTGGACGTGGTAGGGAAGCTAAGTCCAGCATTCTGTTTACTTGCTGTAGAAGATGGCCTACCCTCAGGTGTTGGTTTCTCTTGGGGAAGGTCAGGCATATTTTCATCCAAAAGATCAGCTAGAGATTGAGAATTTGCCAACAGCTTCTGATATGACATTGCAAATTCCTCATATTGCTTGTGTCGATCTTCACTCAGCTCTCCTTTGGAGTGAAGAATGCGCCTACAAAAAACAAAGTTACAGTAAGACAAACCTTCTTAAAACAAATCTGAGCTATGCTGAACCACTAATTTCTCTAAGCAAAGCTAACCTTCCTTCTTCAAGGGATCTGTGAGAATTCTAGTTCAGATTGCAATAGTAAAAATTTCAGCAATGCTAATTTTTCCTAACCAACCACCCTGAATTATAACTTCAGTACCACAGTAAAGTCACAGAAGCTCTAAATTTAGTGTCCAAAGAGAAAAGCAAACTTGTTTTTTTGTGATGATTATCCTGTAACAGTCCTGTACTACGAAAAGAGTTTCACAGTAAGTTACAACATTCAACTTCCACGAAAGGTGGATAAAAATTGCTTTGCATCCATAATAATAAATTTCCGTGTTTTTCAAATGGTTAAATGGGCAATCATTGCCAGGAGGTTCAAAAAAGTTTCATGTTAAAACCAACTCATTAATTTTCCAACAAACTAAGTTATTTCAAGGCTGTTGGACCAAATCAAGAGCAGTTACATTTGTTTTTTCACTTGCTCTTTGTTTTCTTTTATGAAACCTTTCATACTTACTTTAAATTCTCATTTTAAAAACTGAAATCTGTTTTCAAAAGCAACTTGTATTTGAAGGAATGTAATCACTGCTTACAAGTGCACAATAAAGTGGTTTCAAGATTACATGCAGAACAGTCCAACTCAAACAGTACAAACTACAATTAAGGCCATCTTGGATTTTTGACAAAAAATATCAAGAACTTTCAGTCTTTGAACCAAATATATAGAACAAGGTAATCTCTGCTAGTACAAAGCTTGCCACAGAAGACTCATTAGACACTGCCATCCTTTATTTTGGGCTAACTAAGAATAGGCTGGTTGCTCATTAGCAATGTTCTAGTTTGTCCTCAACAGGGCTCCCGAAAAGTGCAATTTCCCATCTGTGGCACGATCCGCTCTCCAAGAACCATTCTTATATGGATGAGGCACAGTCAGGTCTTTACCGCTAAGGAACACTTCAGGCAGGCTGAGCTGTTTGGGGGCCTTTTACAGGAGATACACAAACAGGCTCAGATCAAACATGAACTATCAGAGGAAAGCTGAAAGAATGAGCTTGCCCAGCAAGTTTCCAATTTGTTTTCCAGTAGCTTGATTAACACTGGACTAACGAGCTGCAACCACTGGCAACATGCCCTGAGATGAAAGCAGGCGAAGATAAAGTTTGAAATAAGGTGTGAATGCCCTAATTCCTAAAGCAGGTTGCATCATTACATCATCATTAGGCTTTAATTAAGCAGTAAGTATACAATCCCGTCCTTATCAAAAGACCCAAACATTTCATAGCATAAAAACTGTAAAATGGCTTAAGCAATGTAAGTTGAGGGCTATCGACCTTAGTTTTTATCAGTACAGGTTAATAGTAAAACAAAAGTCATCTTTGTACACAAAACATTCACACGGTGAGCAACAAAATTCCTTATACCTGCTCAGAATCAAAACTGGACATAGATTGTTTTGCTAGAGGGCAAGCAGCTGTGATGCTAGCAATGTTATATTTCTTATTGTTCTTAAAAACATACACCTACACAAGTATTACCTGGTCCTACAAAGCAGAGCAAGAAAAAAATAAGTTACGTAACTATCAACAATTCTGAAGTGGTAGTAGTTCAGTATGGACTCAGGAAAGATGTTAAGTGCCAGTTCATAGCCTTTTCAAGTTTAAAATATACTAACAGTCTCAAACACGAGCACTGCAGCCCTATGCTATTATTTAAAAAAAAAAAAAACAACCACAACAAAAAAAAAAAACAACAAAATAGTACTCAGTTTCAGTTCCCAGAAGACAAGTGTTCACAAGTAAGCTAAAGCATATTAAGCAAACTTTAAAGAGCACGATCCATTTCTGAATACAATTAAAGTACAGTACTTGATTTCTTCGTCTCAAATTACACAAAGTACCACAATACAAGTTCAGTAGATCTTAAAAACATCCTTCACTTAGGCAGAAGTTTCTTCCTTATCTAAAACTGATTTTTGAAAACTCATACTAGAATTTGGGAATCAAGTTGTTCCCTTCCAATGCCACAGCCTGCACAGATTTTGCTGTGCTGAGCTGTGTAACCAACCAACCAACCATCAGGTTCTGCTGTCAAAGAGTAATTCAAGGTAGTTTTCCTAATTATCCACTTGTCGAAACCCTTGTGTCTAATAATGCTTTAATTTTACCTAAGTGATTCAGTAGGTAACACAATAGTAAAGCACTGTTACGGTTTGCATATTAATTTTCCATTAAGTCAACCAATCTGTACAGCTTCCGTTATTTCACGGCCACTCTCCTGACACAGATAAATTCCAGAGGCAATTACCTGATGAGATACCATAACCTAAACATGATACCATTGATGTACAAGAGGGAACAGTTCACTCCCTGTTCACTTCACTGGTTCTGGAATAACAGTTGGAATAAAAGCTGTTGCTATCAGCAAAGTGGATCAGGTTTCAAATACACAGAGGTCTAGTTTTTTCCAACAGAATTACTGCTTTTAAAAAAAAACAAAGAAAAATATCTCAAACAAACAACAACAAAAAAAAAAAACTCAAAATACCCACAAAATCACTTTCCCAAAATCCACAGTTTAGGAAGATTCCTGTAGTTCAAACTTCTTACTAGGCAAGTTTCTGTCTTTGATCTCATGCCTTACCCCTTCAGAGGAAATGCCAAGCAACTCTCTTTGTTACAGACATGTTGTACACAGGTAAAATTAGGCAGGAAAGGTTTTTTTATGTCTTGTTCCTTTAACAAAACTTATTCCCCAGCTTTTATTAAGGCGTTTATTTGAACTTTAAGCAGTTCAAATAAAGATAAATAATAGAATTATCTTAGAGATAAATGAGAGCTCTTCACATTCCTTCCCCAAAATAAAGTTTTGCAAAGAGGTCTCCAGCCTGATCTACTCAAAGCAGACTCAACGGTGAGACCAGAAGAGGCTGCTCGGGGCTCTCTCCAGGCATTTCTATCCAGTTGTGTAATTAAAGTATATTTCCCTCTCCCAGATGACTTATGCTCATTCTTCTTCATGGTTTCTCAATAGTCTTCCTAGGTCCTGGAAATTTCTTCCACTTTATTTCCTATCACACCAACTTTGAACATCCACTCATTGAAATTCCAGTCAGAATCAATGTGCCCAGAACCAGCAATTGTGAAAGTATAAAATTTATATTAACTTGAAAAAAGTAATAACTAAGCCAATAACACTTTAAAGTAATAAGGTACCTGTAGAAATAATAGTAGCTCAAAAGCCAGTTTATGGCCCCGTGAAATACAAAACTTAGCTGACCAAGAGCAGATGCGACTGCAGCAAATACCCATCAGCACGATGGATCCAAGTTTAAAGACTTGCTTTGGGAACATCAAATTTTAATGAATTCCAAGTATATGTTGGGCTCTGGAGTGATATTCAGTCTTTTAGCTGAAACCTGTCCCTGCACACAGTAACGTGGTCACTTCTATCTGCCTGGAATGTTTCCAAAAGGATTTAAGAACAACCATGTTTTAAGACCAACAGTTGGGTTTAGTGGCTCCAGTAATGACAACTCAGGATGCTTTAGAGAAAAGCAACCAAGTACTAAACAATGTCATCATGGTAGAAATTAAATTATTCAGCTCTTAAAGGTGTGTATATTCATACCTTTCAATATGAGTATTTCATATAGACATTTAAGAGGATCTGAACACGTTGCCTATACTCTCCAACATTTTAATATACAAAATTTGCCTACGTTAAAGTGTAAGGGACAACTTCATAATCTAACATAATTTTTCCTCCATGCTAGTACACAAAAAAAAGTAAACAAGCCACGGTGGCATATGCTCCATTAGATACGAGTGGGTGGAAAGGGGCGAAATCAGATTGTGCCAACTGGAAAAGGCCAGTACCAGCTGGGAGAAAAGCATTACTCTCAAGCTGCTACGAGAGCATCGCCAAATTAAGAGAGTTAACAGAATTAATGCTAGAAGTCAACCTCCATTTTCTTTGAAGACATTCAAAGTCTGTTTCATTTTTGCTTTTCAAGTATAGAACTTCACATATATATATATATGTACTGTAGAATGTCTTATCTTCTACACACCACTAACAGACTTTGTTTACAAACACTGCAAGAAATCTATGCATTTCATAAATAAACTATTTTTGTTCCCCTCTATAAATAAAAAGCAACATTCAAGTGTCACCTGTTTTGTCTTTCAATATTTTGTAGCTCCCTGTGGTCCCTTTTCAGGTGTTTGGTCAAAGACGTAAAGTATTCCTTCAACAAGTTCTGGAAGGGCTGTTGTTTCTCTGGGCTAATTATCTCACTAGGAGGAAAGCTCAAGTTAAACTTCTCTGCAACAGTTTTTACTTTCCTTGGTACCAAACCAGCAATGTCATCTCCACAGTGCCGACAAAAGCTGATAACCACAGAAACATGAGTGTGGGATTCTCGATCAGCGTTAATAATATTTTTAAGCTGCTCATAGATTAAAGACAGACCTTCCTTGTCAGTGAAAATCCCAACTATTGTCAATTCTGCAATGAAACGCAGATCAGTTCTTAACTTGGTAATGTTGGGAGTCTTCTCTTCTTTCCTTGCTTCAAAATGTTTTTTCCAAGCCTGAAGTAACGAAGGAGCAAAATCAGCGTAACGCTGGTGAAAGAGGGAACACAAGTGCACAGCACAGTTCACGTCTGATATTTTCAGTTTGGCTTCCACAATCGAAGCCACTGCTTCTGCAATGTACTTGCTTAAATTCAGGCTATTAAAGTCATGGGACAAAGAGTCCCTTTGTTGCTCTGTAATGGTTTTTAGTTTCTTAACAAAAGCTGTGTTCTTCTTCAGACTGGAATCCAGTCTGCTGAAGAAGTTTTCCTCAGGGCGATTGTCTGGTGCATTCTGGTTTTTGCTGCGAAGCTCTTTTCTTGCCTGATGGCGCTCCCAAGCCTCCTGATGGAGCTGATGTGCTTCCTCTTTTTCTCTAAGGGAAATAAAAATTAGTGATTTCCATGACAGAACCTTACTTTCAGGTTAACAGTTCAAAGGGAAAAAAAAAAGTCAGAGATGGAAATCCTCCAGTAGTTCTAAACACAATTTCCCCATAATATTCTATTTTAAAGTATTTAACAAGTTAACCCTAGAAAGCTAAAGCATCTGCTTCATGAACTGTTTAATTTTTTTGCTCCAAAAGGCAAGTACCACTTGTTACAAAATGAAAGGTCTCAAATATTTCTATGCGGAACATATTAACCCCAAAAGAAAACATAAAGATAAAGCTCCATTTACTCCAGATGGAGATCAAGTTCTTAGAGGACAACAACCTTTCAACAAGTTACTGCATTATACAGCTAAGGGAAATCTTTTATTCCCAGACTACTGAAATGACACAGAAAATTTTAAATAGGTGAAATACATCTGTCCCAGCCAGAATTCGGCTGTGATACGGCCTCAGTCTTAGAAGGTGACGTATTTCAAACACCATGTCCAGAATCTTGGCTTTATTGGTCCAAAGATGCTTTCTTCAACACTACGGTACCTTTTGGTAACACACTAAGAAATATTGTTTGGGTAATGCCACAGATTGAACTGCCAGGCTACATTCCGTGTTTGCCATCCAGGCATCAAAAGGCCTAGGACTGATTAAAAGAGATCACAGCTATTCCTTGCAGTAGATTTGCTCCTATTGTGGTCTGTAGACCTGCTGAAGCCTGTATTCCCAACTTGAGGGATGTTAACACTTCTCCAGCTTAAAAGAAGTTGTACTTGTTTGTTCAAGCATAATTGTGCATTATACGGTCATCGCCTGGAGAACGCTATCAAAAACACATACTAGAGACCGAAATAAGAGGTTAGAGGTGAGAACTCAAAACTATGTAGAAGTCATAAAGTATACTCAACTAGTCATGCTAAATTTTTGACAATATAGAACTTATTTCAAGTAAATCAAACAGTTCATCTTTTATAATTCTGTCCACAATCCTGCCAGGAGGACTACAGCACTTGGTACAATTCAACCATTAAAAGATAACTTACTTCAGCTGAGCAGCTGCTTCTTCTTGTTTCTTTTTCTCTTCCTCCTCTTGTTTCTTTTTCTCCTCTTCTTCAAGTTTCTTTTTTTCTTCTTCTTCTTTCTTCTTTTGCTCTTCTTCCGCCTTTACTTTATCCTCTTCTTTTTTCTTCCGCTCCTTGTCTTCCTTTTTCCTTTTATCCTCTTCTAGTTTTTTCTTTTTATCTTCAGGAACCTTTAAAGTCTCCCTCTTCATGCCAACCTTGACATCATCTTTTGGCTTCTCCCTGGTGCCCACTGGCCGCCTTTCACTAAATTCTTTTTCTTTATTATTTAACAGAGATTCTTTTTCTTCCATATTTGCTGGCTTTTTACGCTCAGCTGGCATTGTGTTACCCACGTAAATCTGCAAAATCACAAGAAAATAAGTACTTTTAACTTGTTGATACATTCATTACTCGCTTTCCCAGCTCACCCATACTCAGTTCTTAACCACGTAAGATTAACTCAAAAACCAGAATAAAATACAAGTTTTAAGGTAAAGTTTTCTTAGACTAAGGAACGGACCCAAAACCAGTTAAAAACTAATCATTTTGTTATAGTGTTATACTGCAAAGTTGCCTTGGGCATGAGTTGTGATGTAAAAGCATTTGAAGTTTCTGCAACCCAAGGAATACAAGATCTGGGAACATAAATAGAAGTCCATCTGGGGAAAAAAAAAAAAAATCCAAGACTGATGAAAGCATAGTGCCCCCAACACAAAAATAAATGAATAACTGACTCAGCACACACCAGCGTCTCACCGACCTTTCTCCATATATCCTAAGATTAATTCCTCTTTCACTACCTTTACTTAGGATCACGGGATAATGCAGGTGAGATGGGACTTCAAGCGACTGAACCTTCTGCTCAAAGCAGGGTCGGCTACGAGGTCAGGCAACATTGTTCTAGGTTCCAGTCTTGAAAACTGCCAAGGAAGGAGACTGCACAACCTCTCTGGCCAACTGGCTCTGACATCTGACTGTCTTCACTGTCAAAATGCATCACCTTGGCTCCCTCTTTCCTCATCTCTCCCAGGATTTCCCCAGTCAGCTCCAGCACTCTTCTGTATAGCACAAGTACCAGCTGGAAGAGCGTGCTACGTGATCTAAGATGGACATACAAACCTCCTGGCCAGCAGAACAATTGGAAATAACAGCAGAAACGCTACAATTATCAAGAGCTATCACAGGTTCCAATTTGTGTCTCTTTCTACTCAGCCAGTGTTTTCCAGAGGACTCGTAGGAGCTTTGGCATCTTCGGGGTTTCTAGCTCTCCAAGCTTTAGAATTTTTATTTAAAAAAAAGCTAAACACAAAACCAAACAAAACATTCTGAAGCTTAGAGGGTTAGAAAACATATATTGAACAAGAAAGGATAGACTCAGAGGATAATTCTGATAAGAAAACAAAACTGCAGAGGTCACCTAGCTCAACACCCTGCTCTAAGCACATGCAATCAGACCAGGGAGCTGGCTGGCTACGTTCTGACTATCTCCAAGGACAGAGATGTAATGAGTCCCTCTGGGCTCCTGTACCTTAAAAAATACACCATCAAAAATCTTTTCCTAATATTACCCTGGAATTTGCTATGTCCCATCTTGTGTCTTTTTTTTTTTCATCCTAATCCTGTAAAGCTTTGAGGAGAACCCAGCTCCATCCTCTCTATGTTCTCTGATGTAGTTTGTTTGTAGGCAGTAATAAGACTTTTCCCTCTCTTCTTACAAATTAAGAAACCCCATTCTCTCAGTCTCTCTTCAGATTTCATGTCCTCCAGCCTCCCAACGATTGTGGTGGCCCTCCTTTGGACTTGTTCACGGTGAAGAACTTCTTCCTAATGTCCAATCTAAGTCTACCCTCCTCTAGTTTGGATCCCTTCCCCCTTGTCCTTTCACTACCCAACATCCTAAAAAGTCCCTCCCCAGCTTTCTTGTAGGCCCCCTTCAGATACTGGAAGGCCACAATAAAGTCACCTATATATAAAGGTGGGATGATTGCGAGTGATACCTCCTAAAGAATTGTAACTTAGTTTTTATTAGTAATACCGGTCTGTTGCCAAATTGTCAGCCCTATTTTTGACTTTTTAACATTTTACTCAGATGGGATGATGAAAATGTGCTAGATACACATATTTCCTGCATCTGCTCGCAGTGCATAATCAGATACTTGCATTCCAATCTAATATAGAGTGCTTCTAGTATTATTTTTAACTAATTTGAAAGATATTTATAAATGAGACACCACAGTAAAGAAAATTTCTGTTTCTAAGAATTCCACATTCCCCCACCTCTCAAACACTAAAATGACAGATTCATATACTGACTATCCCCTACGGAACGCTGCGTTACACTAAGGTGCTTGTCCAGGTCTTCTGAAGAAAAAAGTTGCTTGGAAAAGATCATAGTATGTTCAGATATGGCAAGAGACAACTTAGCAATGAAGAACCTGTTCAGGACTTGGCCCCTTTGACAGGAATTGGCAACAGCATCAATGAATAAACGCTCCTGAGGGATTTATGGAAGTGAGACCAAATCAAATCAGCATTGTCTAGACAAGTACTAGCAAATTTGTCTCCTTAACACGTGTCTACAGCTAAAACGTTTCATAGCTCAACATCTGAGAACTACCTGGATTTCAAAACCACTGATCTACATCATCTTAAAGCAGTATTACTATGAAATTCGTACCCAACCAAGGGAAAAGAAAAAGAAATCAACAAACCCCAAACAACTAAGCAGCCCCCACAAATCCCTTAATATTAATGGTATGACCCTGGACTTCAGGCATGCAAGCCTTGATCGCTTCAGGGATCTGCTGGCCAAAGTGCCGTGGGACAAAGCCCTAGAGGGAAGGCAGGCCCAGGACAGCTGGTCAGTATTCAAGAATCACCTCCATGTCCAGGAGCAAAGCATACCGACAAAGAGGAAGGCAGGAAAGAATGCTAGGAGACATGCCTGGATGAGCAAAGAGCTCCTGGACACAGTGTCACACAAAAAGAAACTTTACAAGGAATGGAAGAAAGGACAACTAGAATAGGGGGCATATCAGGAAGCTGTCAGAGCAGCAAGAGACCTGGTTAGAAAAGCTAAAGCTCAGTTAGAATTAAATCTAGCCAGGGAGATCAAGGACAATAGCAAAAATTTCTGTAGGTATATTAATGACAAAAGGCACCCTAGGGAAGGTGTGGGCCCCCTCAGAAAGGAAACGGGAGAACAGGTCACAAGTGATATGGAGAAGGCTGAGTTCTCAATGACTTCTTTACCTCAGTCTTCACTGGCAAGGACTCCAGCCAACACTCCCAAAGTCACAGAAGATAATGGCAGGGGATGGAAGAAAGAGCTGCCCATTGTAAGTGAAGATCAGGTTCGTGACCTTCTGAAGAACCTGAAAGTGTACGAGTCCATGGGACCC
>VWZK01017624.1:38883-60042 GCA_013396935.1 Baryphthengus martii | reverse complement strand
GACAAATAACAGTCACCGGCCCCTCTCCCTGCCCCTGCCTCCCTCGTCCTAGCCCTCCCTTCTCCTCACCCTCACGGCCCCTCTCTTCCTGGGACGCCTCAGCCCCAAGTAGTCCTGTCCTCGCGCCGCCTCACGGCCCCCGCCTCCGACAGGCCCCTGCGCCCTCCCACCACCGTCCCCGGGCCCTCTCTCCCCACGCNCCCTGGTGGCCCTAGCGCACGATTCGCCTTGTAGACCCGCGTGACGTCACTGTCGTGACGTGCGTTTGGCCGTGAGGTGTCACGTTGCGTCACGTCAGTCGTCATGTCAAGGGTAGCCTTTCTGCCCTCAGAAAGGCGGCCGTACCGCACGGGTGAACACCCGGCAGGGCGCCGCCTGATCTGTTCAAATGTCGCCATGATAAAACACTAGGAATAACTGGCACAATGTCAAGTTATTACATAATTAGTGATTTAATCATAAAATTACAGAATGCTTTGGGTTGGAAGGGACCTTCAAAGGTCAGCTAGTCCACCCCTCTGCAGGGAGCAGGGACATCTGCAACTAGAGCAGGTTGCTCAGAGCCCAGGCCAACCTGACCTGGAATGTTTCAAGGGATGGGGCATTGACCACATCTCTGGGCAACCAGGGCCAGGGTCTCATCACCCTCATAATTTTTTTTTTCCTTCTCTCTCATCTAAATCTCCCTCTTTTAGTTTAAAACCATCACCCTTTGTCTTGTCATCACAGGCCCTGCTAAAAAGACTGGCCTCATCTTTCCTACTGGCCATCTTTAAGTACTGAAAGGCCATAATAAGGTCTGCTCAGAACCTCATCTTCTCCAGGCTGAACAACCCCAACTCTCTCAGCCTCTCCCAGCAGAGGGGTTCCAGCCATCTTGATCATTTTTGTGGCCTCCTCTGACCCCACTCCAACAGGTCCCTGTCTCTCCTGTGCTGAGGACTCCAGAGCTGGACCCATGCTGTTTTTTGATGATACTAAGTCTGGCAGCTCCACTTTGTCCTCCTGTCCTGTCAGTATTCTTGTCTGGACATCCCTCAGCATTTTACAGTGGTAAATTTACATATACAAAACTTTCCAGTTCCTTTGAAACACTCGCAATCCGCACACCTGGGCACGGTGTCCACTGTCGGGCTGCCCTAAAGTCTCCCAAGCTGCGAAAAGCCACCACAATCCAGAATTTCAGAGTGTGAATCTGGTACTTATTTTACATTTAGGCTCCAGAATCTGACAGAAGCTTTTATTTGGGGTACAGGGAAGCATTTATACCTCTCCAGACTTACTACGAGCACACACAAATGTTTGGCCGTGACAGCAGGCGCAGGCTGGGATGTGCATAATGAGATTATTCAACTGTTAAAGCCACCTTTTATTCAGAGGCAAGAGTCAGCCCAAATAGAGGACTCTGTTTACTGATTCAGAGTTTTAGGTGTCCTCTGCCAGCTGGTACAGGACTAGACAGGTTTGTTTTTTCTCCTCCCTCTGGTTTAACTTCATTGCTTATTTTGCAGACACATCTAAAAATCTCTTTGGAAAAGTTTGAAAGGACAAAGTCATGCTTGTTATTTACACAACTCATTCAGGTGTCCCTGCTATACGAAGATTTCATCTATTTGCCAAAATATCTTAAGTTACCAGGTTGATTAAACGGATTCACTAGAATTGAGAAGAGCTAGACGTGCTAAACAGAAAAAAAAAGGAGTTAAACAGGAAGGGTAACTCCATGTTAGTGCTGGCACTTTATTTTCCAAAGGCACCAATCCTGTAGCCTGTCAGTGGATGCCTCTGAATTACTCTGCTTTTTTGGTTTGAAAAGGCAGACTCAGCATTAAATTCGGTTTAGGTATCATTTCCAGTAGCATGACGTTAAGAAATGTTGGCTTATTTTCTTTTGAAGAATATTGCTGCCTTTTCTAACAAGAATAAACCACACTATCGCTACAATTTTGAAAGGAAACAAAAGCTCCTTCTGTATTTACAGCACATTCCCACGCAGCTACCAGTATGTTCGAACCACCTTTTGTAAAGACCAAGTAAATCTTGTTTTACCTTTGGTAGCTCCGAAGGCTTTTCCTTATAAAGTACCTGTTTCACTTGTCTACATACTGATCAAGTTTTCCTACTAACTCCCCCCCGCCCAAAAAAAACCCAAAACAGGTAGTTCTCAATTCCTCCGTCATAGATACAGGTTTTTGTTGTTTGTTTTTTTTTTTAATTCCTGAAGTTCTTGTTCCCGATGTTTTCAATACGTTCCCTCAATCATTGGCACCAAACGCACGCAGTATTCAGAGAGGAATCATGGTTGTGCCGAATGCTGGCCTAATTTAGGTGTACTCACTATTTCCTTGTGGCCAAATCCAGAAAACTGTTGTTTTTGCCAAGTGAGCTGATATTCGCCTAACTTTTTTAGACCCATCTGGTTTATTCCCATGATTTTTGGAGATTATGTATAGTCACTGTTTCCTAGGAAGGAGCGCTACATTTTACTGCCTATGCTCTTCAAGGCATACAAGCTTGCGTCTCATCCTGGTAAAATAAATCACATTTCCTTATGTTCAGGCCACCTTGACAGATCCAAGACAATCTCTCCTCACCACGTACCTCCATCTGACAAACTTTGTCAGGACTTTGTGGGCAGGTTTCTCAAGTTGATATAACTACTCAAGTGACAAAGACTATAATCCCTTTAGAAACACTCCCGGCTGCTGCTGATTTTTCTTTTTAAAATATTGCAAGTTTAGATCCACTAGGTAGTCAGCCACATACTATTTAGTATATTCAACCTTGATATTGAAGCATTTCTACTTTTCTTAGCCAGGACATCAGGTAGTACTGAATCAACCTCACACAGGACTCTTCTGTAGGACAGGCTCTCTGTGCCAGGAGAGTCCCCTTTGCAGGGCAGCCGTGTTTCTGCTGGCACTTTCTCACATTTAGACACGAACCAAAGTCAACACAAACTTTTATTGACCCAGATACAGTTACCACAAAGCTTTTGCCACGTGTAATCATGTCCTACACACGGTGGTTATGCTGGCAAAAGTCTGCAAAGTGCTTGAAAACTTTTATTAACTGAATTCTGAATCACAGAAAAAAAACAGGTTGACGAGATGCGTATTCCATAAGCCTACGCTTAGACTTGATTAAACTGGTAAGTGAACCTGTATAAACAGATATTCTGTTCCCTCTCCAAGGTCCACATCGTGTGACTGAACCATTTCCTCTAATCATTTTTAACTTTGGAATATTTTTAATATTCCAACTTATTCCTACCAGTGCTAATTAGGAAGTACTCAAAAAACTCTTTCTGCTTTAAAGCCAAACCACATTGATATCTGCTGAATGACTGGTATTTGCTTAACTGTGGAAAAGTATTTCATCATCGTGTGATTTGCCTGCAACATTTGTCTTTTTCCCCAAGCACAGAATGGAAATATTTGACTATATCAACCGTTTCTGCCTCTCTACTGTCAACGCCACAAAATCATGTGATGTTGCAACATTATTTTCAAGGTTCATTTTGCTCTAATATATGTTGAAAAAATCAGTATTCAAAGTCTGATTTCTACTACACTTGGCCTGTTGGCCACATGTCCTTCATAGCTGTATTCTTTTGCCTTCTTTGCAGCGTTAATAAAGGCCATTCGCTTTTCTTTTTCTCACAAACTGGTTTTTATAAATCTGCATAAAACCGAACCTCAAGGAACACAAGTGGCCCCGCTACAAGAACTGTGTATATTATAAAACCCCTGGCCAATGGTGGCGTCACAACTGATTCAGTTCCAAAATCCAGTTCCACCTGTTCCAAAGGCATATAACCATAGGTTGATTGGAAGAAAAAATACTCCTTGATTTCCCGGTTGTGAAGCCAGTGATGGAGACTCGCTCTTTACATGGAGTCACATGGGAAAAAAGAGGAGTAATGGGTACAAGTTACTCCTAAGGAGATTCTGATTACACACGAAAGGGAGATTTTTCACAAAAACAATCAACCACTGGAATAATCTCCTCAGGGAAGTGGCGAAGCCCTCAACATTGGACACTTAAAATTTGGCTGGACAGGGTGCAGGGCCATCTTGTCTAGACTGTGCTTTTGCCAGGAATGGTTGGACCAAATGATCCTTGAGGTCCCTTCTGACCTGGGATTCTATGATTCGGTGATAACACATGTCTTTTTTTGGTCGGTTTTCCAGAAGTGATGAGTTTACCGTGTCTTTTCCCAGTCTAACACAATCCAGCAAACCATATCCACAAGATGAAGCTTCACTACGTTTCAGGAGAGATTGTTGAATAGGAAATTTAGGGAGCCTCTTAATAGGAACCACTGGAATATACTTCTGAGGTGGCTGAAAGGAGCAGAGAAAGAGCCTGGACACTCAAGAATTAAGGACAGNCGAGGAGGCGGCGGCCCCCAGGGGCGCCGAGGGGCCCAAAGTCCGGGGGCGTCGAAGCGTCCGTCTGAGGCGCTTTGCGTTTTGCTTCGCGTTGTCCGGAGCCGCCGCGTCTCGCCGAGACTCGTGGCGGCTTTTCACTCGCCGTCGGGCACAGCTCGGCCTCCCTGCTCAGCGGTGGCTGAGGGCGGTGCAGCTCCGCTCCGCGGAGTCCTTCGCCTCGGTTCCCCGGGAAGCCCGAAGTGGCTGTGAGGGCGTCGACTTCGAGTTGACATCGAGTTACCCGCGTGAGGTGCTCTTGTCGAGATCAACTGCTCGTCAAAGTGCCTGTGCCACATGCCCGCAATTTTCCTTGTTTCTGTCATTGTGCTTCAACTGTCAGGTAACTCTCCTGTAGCAACGGCTGTGATGCTTTTAGCTCAGTGTTATAGCGCAGAAAAAAAATTTCAAACAGAAAACTCTCTGGGGTAAGAGTGTCGGCCCTGTGTTGAGACCTCAGGAGAGATTCTGGTAGGAATTCAGCCCGTTGCACAGAAACAGGAGTGAAACTGGTCTGTTAGCTCCTGGACACTGATTCCCATCACTGAGTAGCATCCTTGTTAAGCAATGAAAGAGTTAATATATTTTAATGTTACATTGGACAACAAGTTAACGATGAGCCAGCAGCTCTTGTGGCCAAGAAAGCCAGTGATGTCCTGGGATATATTAAGAGGAGTGTGACCAGCAGGTTGAGGAAGGTTCTCCTGGCCCTCTACTCTGCCCTATTGAGGCCACGTCTGGGAGGAGTGTGCCCAGTTCTGGACTCTCCAGTTCAAGAGAGACAGGAAACTACTGGAGAGAGTCCAGTGGAGGCTGCAAAGATGATGGAGGGACTGAAGCATCGCTCCAACAAGAAAAGGCTGAGAGACCTGGGACTATTTAGCCTGGAGAAGAGAAGACTGTGAGGGGATCTTAAAAATATCTAAAGGATGGGTATGAAGGTGATGGGGCCAGACTCTTTCCAGTGGTGGCCAGTGACAGGACAAGGGGCAATGGGCACAAACTGGAACACGGGAAGTTCCATCTGAACGTGAGGAAATACTTAACTTTGAAGGTTCCAGAGCCCTGGAACAGGCTGTTCAGAGAGGTTGTGGAGTCTCCTCTGGAGTCTTTCAAAACTCACCTGGACATGATCAGCGACCTGCTGTAGGTGACCCTGCTCTGGCAGGGGAGTTGAACTCGATCATCTCCAGAGCTCCCAACCCCTGCCGTTGTACGATTCTGTTATTTTAAAATTGATTTTAAATGGCTCTCTTGCTGAGAGTGTTGTGGGACGTTTTAAGGCTATGTTCTGTTGTAGAACCAGTTAGAGGAAAAGGCCTATTTTGATCGGGCTGCCTGTGTGATCGTAATAGCTGGAGCAGAGTGCTGGGGATGGAAATACGAATGTCAGAGAAATAACTTTGTGAAATGGTCTGAGAAATTGCATTGTTTTGGAAAATGGAAGTCTTCAGATCTGAATACTGTCAGCGCTGCATCTTTTATCAGAGTAATAAAAATCCCAACATTAGAAATGTTTTATAAACTGGTTCATATAATTGGTTTGTAGCAGATTCTGCTGGCAATATATTTTACTGGTTTACAGTTTATGGACCTGGTTTGTGGCATGTGCTCAATGACAGTAATGTTGTGTGCATGGCCTTCCAGCTGGTCAAGTTTTGCTGATGTTGATAATTTTTTTGACCGTGATGCAAAATGCCTGCAACAGTGTGTTGCTGGTGTCTGTTGGAAAACATGTTCATGTGTTTTTAATTTTAGTACGTCTGGCTCAGCGTGCGCGCGTACTGTTGGCTGGTGGTTCCTACAGACACAATCATGTTTTTGAGCTGTAGGACCTGAATTATTGTTAAGACTTTACCTTCCTGTCATTCCAGCAAGGAGCAGGGAAGCACAAGGGGTATGATTTGAGTTGACTGAGGAATTAAGACTTTTGCACACCGGAACCGTGCCATTCTCGAGTTGGCCGTACCGGCTATTGTAATGATTCGAAGCAAAATGAAACGGCTTTGTGTGTGTTTATAGGAGCCTAACTGTGAGGGGATCCCTGGGAGAAATCTGGAGTGTACTAAGTTGAACGTTTAACGAGTGGGAAGTTTTAGGAGTTCGATGGTGGGAGCTGTTTTGGGTTGATGTGGTGAAAACAAGTTCTAGAAAAATTATCTTTCTAGCCAGAGCCTTGGTGATTATCAGTGGACAGAATATTCCTGTGTTGATGCTGGAAGTGGTTTAGATATGACTGCATGTGCAATTCTGTTCTGCTTTCTTTTTGTTTTTAGTTGACCATGCTCTTGCTCGTTTAGTAACGGCCTACGCTGAACATGGCCACAAAGCAGCCAAAATAAACCCATTGTTTGCTGGCCAAGCTGTTCTGAACGTGGTACCCGAAATCCAAGAGCTGGCAGAAGTTCTTCAGGGGCCTCTCATTACTACAGGTAAGTGCAGCCTTATCACAGTGAATTGTCTTTGTGGGTGATTTAGTGAGAGGCCGTGTAAGATTTAATGTCTGCTATGTAAGAGCCAAATATTGAGCAGCAGTTCAATCAGTAATTAAATGTTGGACAGAAAATTGTTAACTTCAGCTTGTTGCAGAAAGCATGGTGTAGTGAGTGACTGCCTTCTGGCATCTTTGGAAATCGTGGAGGTTTCTACTTGTTCTTACAGCTACTGAAGTTATACATTAATTTCTTGTGTTGCTGTAACATTCTATAATTTACTACAATACTTAACACTGTATGGAATCTGCCAGAACACTGGGACAGAAGTCAAGACTTGGCTTTTCTGGGAAGTCTTAGACTCTTGCTGTGGCTTTAAACAAAGGAAGGTCTCTCTCTGTGCTTTATTTTCACCATCTGCAAAACAGTTTCTTATTTGCTTGTGATGCAGCTGGGATCAGAGCTCCTCTCTCTGAGCCACAAGATAGCAACAGTGACTGTGTCATTCATGATAAACTCTTCTGGAAAGGCATTTTGAGCAGCTTAAAAATAAGCACGAGTCTCATATTAATAACAGTGAAGTGCGCTTCTAAAAAGTGTTCTTGAGTTTTGTCTTTAAATGCAGGAACAGAAGACAAAACATGAATTTGTACGCTCAAAATGTTAATGTACTTGCAAGACAACAGTTTAGGCCTCAGTGCTTCCCCTTCCTCCCCTGAAGTAGCTAATAACATTTATTTCCCACCAGGGCTTCTGAACATGGGAAAAGAAGAGGCTTCCCTAGAGGATGTGTTGGCCTACCTTGACCATATATACTGTGGGCATATCTCCATAGAAACAAGCCAGCTTCCAACTTTGGAGGAGAGAGAATGGTTTGCTAAACGGTTTGAAGAGCTCAAACAAGAAGCATTTACAACTGAAGAGAAAAAGCACTTGTGCAAACTGATGTTGGAGTCCCAGGTACCTTGTTCACTGTTGTTGGATAGTAATACAGCCATGGAGTCTGTCATGAATCCTTTACTCCTCCAGACATTATTCATGCAGAAAAAGAACAATTGCTATCCTGAAAAGCCTTGACAGTCTGCAAGAGGAAGAAATACGAGGTTTTGCCTGAAAAAGTGCAATGCACAAGTGCAGGAATCTCAGTGGAGGTTGTTGCTGAATTTAGTTGGCAGCCGTTACTGAAACAAGTAGCGATACTTTTTGGTTTGCGTTGATTACTTCAGAAATTATTTCTAGGAAAATACTCCCAGCCGGTTCCAAACTCAAAAGGCTTTTAGAACTAATTAGAGCATAGACTGTGTGTAATACATATTCCTGTAACATACATTCTTTATCACCTGGAGACAAAAATAATGGCCCTACTAATCTGTGAGTAATCACTCTTCACAAGTGAGTCTCTGAAGCTGATATTCAGTGTTACTGGTGGGAATGCAAGATTGGACAGAGCTCTATGAAATTTTATGCTGTTCTGTGTTTTCCTTTCACCTGCATGCTGATCTCGTTTACTAGCTTTGAAGTATAGAGTATTTTAAGGTTTTGAGAGAACAAAACAGAGTTAGACTGAGGGATTAGCCATGTAACACCCGTAATTTGCTGCTTTTCAGGAAAGGAACCTTTGTTCAATGCATTCTGTAAAGAAGTGAAAGATTTAGGTACTTGCAAAATGTATACAGCAAATTGATTCCAATGCTTCCATACTGTGAAAACTTTTTTTTTCTCCTTTTCTCCCTGTGTTATCCAGAAGGATGGAAAGGCAGCAGAGCAGAATCTGTGAAGGTGTCCCTGTTGCCAGTTTTCCAAGTTGAAGGAGTGTTAAATATAATATTTATCAATGATTAAAAAGAAGTGTATGGCACATTTTGCATTTTTCTCGCCTCTTTGGCAGTTAGAAGAGTTTGACAGTGACACAGGAGGTTGAAATCTGGACCCTGCTGTACCCCATTTTGATTCCAGTATAACCAGAACTATACTTAGAGTGCAGAATTCAACCCTGTCAGGATAAACTGCTTCTATGTGTGATTAGTTTTGTATACATTATTCCTTAGAACTAGATGTTGCTTAACTAGAAAGTGTTCAGCAGTTGGCTCAGATCTCTGGCTGTGGCTCAGCCTTCCCTTCTCGGTTACAGGCTTTGGTTTTTTTCAGTCTTCAGTCACAAAACACTACAGACACTTCAGTGCTTCCAAAACTTTGTCACTTGTGAGAGCTGTCTAGAATTAGATGAATGGAGTGAAGTGAGAGGAAAATGAAATTAATACAGATTAGTTTATTTTCCTTCTCTCAAGCATTTTTCTTCCAATTTACTAAGGACTGTGTGAAATACTAATCAAAATGAAATGATATGCTCCTCTAGCACTTTACATCTCAGGATAGTTAAGGTTTGTACTATAAAAGAACACTGTTCCTTAATTTCCATCTAAAATAGGTAAACTCTCAAGGAATTTGTAAACTGCTCTGCTGTTATATTTTTTTGTGCATCTCCTTCCATGTCAGAGAGAGAGAGTTTTGGTCCTCCTGTTTAAGAGGAGCTAAGAGCTGATATCTTGTAATCATCATAGCTTCTGGACTTAGACTGTGTGGGTGGAGAGTGAGCTGAGACTTTCAAGGGGTGTGCTTAGGTTTGTATGACTTAAAGGTGCAAACATAAATTGTATTTCCATGTTATAAACAGAAGACTGCTGCTTAAAATAGACTAATACTGAAGTTCTCCTGGTTTTAATAGGAGTTTGATCACTTCTTAGCCACAAAGTTTGCCACAGTGAAGCGATACGGTGGTGAAGGAGCAGAGAGTATGATGGGTTTCTTCCACGAGCTGTTCAAGATGTGTGCGTACAGTGGGGTGACGGATATCATTCTTGGAATGCCTCATCGTGGAAGACTTAATCTTCTCACGGGCTTACTTCAGCTTCCACCTGAGGTAAGAGATTTATAATCTCTGTGTCAGGTTTATTTGCAACGAAAGAAAACCCCAGATGTTTGTCATGTTGGAAATGCTGGAGCAGTAAAAAAGTTGCCTCTGTGACAGTGTTTTCCCCTCCTGTTGGCACTTCAGCCAGACATCTGCAGGAGACTGTTAAAAAAACCCTAATGAAGGACTTTGTGAGCTGTTGCTCGAAGCATCCTTGCAATTTCAGGAGGAGGAGAACATACAGTTCTGTAAATGTGTTTGTTTCAATGTGTCAATGAATCAGAAAGAGGTTTTAATCAAATTTGTTTCCATGCAGCTCATGTTCCGTAAGATGCGTGGTTTGAGTGAGTTTCCAGAGAACTCAGCAGCCATTGGGGATGTTCTCTCCCACCTGACATCTTCTGTAGATCTCGACTTCGGTTCCCACAGGCCTGTGCACATCACCTTGCTCCCTAACCCCTCACACTTAGAAGCAATCAATCCAGTGGCCGTGGGCAAAACACGAGGAAGGCAACAAACTCTGCGCGATGGAGATTACTCCCCAGAGAGCTCCGCACAGCCTGGGGACAAAGTTATTTGCCTGCAGGTATTTTGCTCACCATTTGTAACTGATATTTGTTAGACTTCCTGGACTAGCACGTGAACACAGGTGGTGTATATAGAAATATCACACAAAACTGAACAAATGTAGAACATCAAGAACTGAGACCCACTTTATGGAGGAAGGGGAGCGCAAGGAAGCTTTCCAGGTGACATATGTGATGATAGTGGCATTTAAACAACTCCACTTCTAAGAATTCTGAATAACTGATTCTGATCCCTTCCTTTATTTTAATAATACTCTACATTGAAAGCTGTACGTGCCTTTCCTCACAGACCTCTCTTGCGTTTAAACCACCGCTGTTAGTCTTCTTTTGAATTAAGTGACTTTGGAAAAAAGCTGTCAACAAGGTTGCAAAATATGCAGAAGGATTTAGAATGTTGTCATTTTATCATGGTACTGTTGAAGAGTCTACTGGAACTGGTTTTTACTCCTTAAACTGTCTTTTATATCTGTGGAGGTTTGTTGATAGTTCCTTGATAAATTTTCTTTTCTTGCATTGTATTCAACTTGGACGTTCAAGTGAGGCAATCTCTTAAACATTTCTAAAGCCAGGAATAAAGTCAAGTTGGGGCAGAACTGTTCTCTTGTGAAATATAATAAACATGGAGGAAGTTATAAGTAGAAGTGAAAATGCATTTCAGTTAAAGAAATGTTTTGCTTCCTTCTGCAAGGATGTGGGTACTGAGAAAAAGCAGAAAGGAGAATACGAAATACTGAGAAAACTGGAGGCACGTTGCACGCCCCAAAGCCTTTTTTTCTCTTGTTACTTATTTTTTTGTTCAAAAAAAAAGGCTTTGGGGCATACAAGTGCAGGAAGCAAAGTTTATTGCCCGATGTGTCTTTTGCTCATCTTTCAGTGCAGTTATGTCAGTTAGTTTGACAAGATGATATTGCTTCTTAGATGCTGTCTATCTCATAGTGTTAGTTCTTCACTGTGTAGTGATGGAAGTACTATGACTCTTTAAACAAATATTCTTCAAGATAAATGGACCCTCTCTATGCAAGGAAAATTTAACTTTTTGGTTTTTGAAGGGATAAGTGGTAGGGAGGGTTGCATTGCAGAGAACAACAACATTTAACTCCAAACTAGCCACCTCTGTGTTAGTAAACTGACTCAGAGTATTCCCAAAAGAAAGAAAATGTTTCATGTAGAGTAAAAATCAGTACTCATGATTGTGTCTTTAAAAGGTCCAAGAGTTAGATTTAAAAAAAAAAAAAAAAAAAAAAAGGCAGATTGTTACAGTTGTGACTGTTAGCTGCCCTCATTCAGCTCATGGAGAAGAAAGAGGTCAGAGCAGACACTTCCTCTTTCAGAATCTTGGTTTGGAAATTTCTCTTTGGGCTTTCTGCTTTCATAGTGCCTTCTCGCCAGAAATGTAAGCTAAGAAACTCTGAACTGAGGTTTACTGTGACATTTGTCCTACTCTTCCACTGGCCTGAGTGCCAGAGCTTAAGGGTAAAAACAGTAAAGATCAGCTAAGGTGCCAGTGTCAGTGGTGAGTCTGGTTGTCCAGGGTCTGGAGATGTTATTTTTTGGAAATTGTGTGCTTGGAAGACTACAAAACTCTTCTTGGTTAACTACCATGGACCCTTCTGCAATGTTTAATAGTCCATCTCTGCTGAAGAACGACTTAGTTTTCACCTTTTCACATACCTTAACTCCACTTCCTGGACATCAGGCAACTACTGGTGTTTATGATTTGAACTGAAATCTGAGAATAAGATCTCCCTGAAATAAATTTCATATTTGACGTTCCACCATCAGGGTCACTGTTTGATGAATTAAACTTCATGGTGACCTTGCTGTTATGTTCTTTGCTAATGCTGCCCAGAAAAAAAACCCCATGTGCTAGCAAAAACTGTTTCCAGCTTTCTGATAGAATGAGTAAAATCCTACCTGCACCACAGGAATTGGATCCTCTGGGGTTTGTGAAGAGTCTCATGGAGTTGGATGGTAATACTGTCTGTAGGCTTTAATGCTTTGCATTATACTGAAGGCCGTAAAGTTCTTCCAGGTGTTCTAGGATCTTCACTCAAATGACACATAAAAAAGATATATAAAAAACATACATAGCCTTCTTAGGCAGCAGGAGAAACCAGAAGGGAAAGGTAAAAACCCAGCACCTCAGGAACAAGTGCAGCATGATAAAAGGTAGTGTGGAGATGCTGTGTTGCCTCTCTTGCAGTAGCTAACTTTGAGTTTCTGTGATGCCTTTTTAAAAAAAAATCTGTATTAGAACTGCATAAAACCCAGTGCTGCTGTTGCACTGGTTGATTGCACCTCTGCTCTCTTCCAGGTGTACTTGCACCTCCAAAAGTCTCTTAAGGCTTGAAACCATTATCCCATAACTAGAAAGTAGAGCTGTCATCGGGTTTTAATAAGAAACTACTTCAGTCTGTGTCGTGACTTTGATCTGCAAAGGATCGAGTCTGCATTCTGAGGGAGCTGTGATCATATTCATCAGTGGAGAACTATAGTTTCTAAGCATTGAAAAGCTAGATGATACTCAGTATAGTTCTCTAGCCCTATTGGAAACAAAAAAGCCTTTTTGGGTTGAATAGCACAATAATCTCTCCTTCCCTTCCAAATATTTTTCATCTGTGACATTTATTTACAATTTTGAAATGTAGCTAAGAACTTAGGTTTTATTTCCTTCTGAAAGCTTTTATTTGCTTTCAAGTGCTTCCATTCAGTTCCTTTTCCTTCCCCCCCCCGCTTATGTCTGTTCTTGTCTCTATTCAGTAAGGTGGGAGTAGGCATAAGTCCTAGTTCACAAGCATTTCACCTTCAAAGTGTGTAGCAAGTGCTGTGGCTTCCTTTTGTTCAGTGGTGAGTGACTCGCTACCGACCACCGCAGCTTTGCCGTGGCCGTGATACTTGCAGTCACCTCTACGCTCACGGGTCAATTTGAAGAGATTATAAATCAATTCCAAGTCAGTTATGTACAGTGTTAGTGATACAGACTGTCAGATCATGAAAACAGTCATTAAGAAGTGGATCCATCTGAAACTCTATCTGTTCTACCTACTCCATTTCCAAGCTCTTCCTTAACAAGTTATGGTTTTGATTTTGCTGTTCCTTCAGTGGTTTCTAACGAGGCTTTTCCGTCTTCTTCCCTAATGTAGGTTCATGGCGATGCTGCGTTCTCTGGGCAAGGGATTGTTCCTGAAACACTGACCCTCTCTAATCTACCACATTTCAGAGTTGGTGGGAGCATCCATTTGATTGTTAATAACCAGCTGGGCTACACCACTCCTCCCGAGCGAGGAAGATCATCTCTGTACTGCAGTGATATTGGTAGGTATAGTTGAATCAGAAGGAAGATTGCCAGTTGCGTCAGGATTTTTAACTGCAGTGTGAAAATTTGCTATGCTATGGGCCTATCAACTCTAGGGAGTTAGATTAACTTATCTCCATTCTCATGATAGAATAGAAATTAAAATTCTTGTTGATTATTACCTCTTTAGCAAAAATTCAGGTGCTCAAAACAGGCCCTCTTCCATCTGCTTTACGGCAAAGACAAAATATCAGAGGAAAATCTTGTCACGGTTTTACAGGATGTTATAAAATCTTTGCAAGATTGCTCTGAAGTCTTTATAACTCACTTAATTTCTGTCATGTCATTGACAGCTTTTAAAAATGTGTTGCGATGGAGTGTACGATCGATGTATTTTAAATACATCTTGTTCAGTTTAATCAAAATCATTCCAATGTGTTTTCTGAGCAAGATTTATAAGTCAGATACTCCTTCATTTTTCTGTTTTGTTTGTTGCCAGGTGAGCTCGTTGAGCTTTTAATTGAAAGATGAGGCTCATGGCATTCCTAAGCTTAAACTAGAAGCCTTTTCTTTTGGACTGGTCTTTCTTAACGATAAACAGATGTATTATAATCAGCGAGATCAGAGACATAGTAGTCAGTTCTCTTGTGTGTGCCTCCTATAATTAAAAATGTAGTAATATATGTTTTTAAGATTTAACATCTAGTGTTTGTGTTTGTCTTATGGTTTCATCAAACCAAACAGGTAGATTCATTAAATCTGTAAAGGTAGATGGCATGTGTTAGTATTACAAAACCAGCTCAGGGAAAATGTGTCGTAGGAGTTTTTTGGGGGGTTGATCAGTGAGGAGTAGGGAGTATTAACCATTTGAGCTTCAGGATTTTGCTAGGGAGGGAAACTTGAGGCAGGTCAGGAGTGGCTGAAGTATCTAAATGTCCCAGAATTTGGGCATATAACTACAAGAGGAGCACTCTGTTGCTGGGAAGATTTGCAGCCAAATTGTCATACAGGAGAAGATGCTAAGGCGTTTGAATTCTGCAGCGTTCTCTTTAATGAAGAGACCTTTCTGCCTGGAGGAGCAGCGGATTGAATGACTACTAAGGGAGAAGATTGTTTCTGGCCGTTATGAATTCATAGTAGTGAAAGCTTAGGGTAAGAAGGAATCAAAAATCGTTTTTTGTTTGAAAGAGAAGCAATCAAATAGTTCTCTGCCATTCCCCGCAGATTTCCATCCAGTTTAGTAAGATACAGGAACTGTCCATAAAAAGTCCTCTGGGAATTTAGTGCTGGTAAAGAAGTTGTGCTCAACCTGTGATGAATACAACCTGCTGGGCTAATGTAGTTTCTCTTGGGGAAGACTCCGGCTCCTTACCCCAGCTCTCATCACAAAGAGCACCTTTTGTAGCTCTATTTTTGTTAAATACACTTCACGTGAGTTGTCTGTAGTTTCCAGCAGAGTGGGTGCGTGACTGCTTTGTTTGGCAGGGCTTGGGTGTGCTAACTCTTGTAATGTTTTGAATCCTTGGGCAGGTAAAATCGTTGGATGTGCAGTTATCCATGTGAATGGGGATGATCCTGAAGAAGTTGTCCGTGCCACACGACTGGCTGTCGAGTACCAGCGGCAGTTCCGCCGGGATGTGATAGTAGACTTGCTGTGCTACCGCCAGTGGGGCCACAATGAACTTGATGAGCCATTCTTCACCAACCCCAGCATGTACAAAATCATCAGGTAAGGGTAACACCACCTGATGGGAGAACCCAAAAGGTACCCGTGTCTACACCAACTCAGTATCACCTGGCACTGTCCTAGAAGTCTCTGCATAATGAAGATCCTTTGCCATCCTGACAAGTCTTTGCTGTCAGTGGGCCTTGACTAAGGTGTGAGTCTCAGAATGAGATGTTAATGAAGGTAGCCACTAGTGTTGCTTCTTGAATGTGCGACTTGCACATAGCCCTTGGATTTTCATCCTCATGATCTCAAGTAATCAGAAGTCAAAGTTGTCTTCTCTGTTCCAGAAGGAAGTGTAGCTAATGTGGGAGAATGGGGAGGAAGCCACTGTGACATTTGTCTCCTTTTTGCCTGGTCCTGCTGGTTCCAAAGGGAACCCATCTTTATGAGAATTTCAGTGTATTCTGATTCCATCCCTGTCCCCAAGGAAAAATACACATAAAAATTTACTGGCCCTTGAATTCTGCTATTTTAGGTGAAGCATTTATGGAATGGATGGCTTGATTCTCAACTAAAACTGAAATCCTCCTGTCAGCTTCTCTGAAGAAAATACACACAATAGCACAGAGTCAGTCTAACTGGGAAGGGTTTTTTCTATTTTTTTACCTGTAACTGGCAACTATAGGCACATTTTTAAAAAAAAAAAAAAAAAGAGGACTGTAAAGCAGATATCCAAGAGAATTGTTATCTTTCTGGAAATACCAGGAAAGCAAATGATGCAAATGAGTATAATACACCTAGGACAGCATTTTAGTTTTCTATGGGACCTGACAGTAGTAAGGTGATATTTCCATGTTCTGCAGTGATACTGTTTTGAAGCTTAATGCCTGTGGCATTTGATTCCCTCCCTGACAGATCCCGTAAGAGTATCCCAGACACATACGCGGAACACCTGATAGCTGCTGGGCTCATGACTGAGGCTGAAGTATCTGAGATAAAGACGACGTACTATTCTAAACTGAACGATCATCTGGCCAACATGACTTTGTACAGTCCACCTCCAACCAACCTGCAGGCTCACTGGAAAGGCTTCGTCGAGCCTTCTGCTAAAATCACCACCTGGGACACAGGTATGCCTGTACCGCTTCTGCAGTTTATTGGAGTCAAGTCTGTAGAGGTGCCTGAAGAACTCCAGATGCACAGCCATCTTCTGAAGACCTACGCGCAGGTCAGTAGGGCATAATGATGCTTCTAGTCCCATTGCTCAAAGATAACGACCCGTTAAGGAAAAAATTAAACACAACGAGGCTGTCAGAGAACGGCGTAGTATTCTCTAGGAAAAACAGCTTGCTTTTCTTTGAGGCTGAGATTAAGCCATTTTTCCTCCAGGTTTGAAGAAAGATTTGTCCTCTCTCGTAGATCTGACATGTCAACAATATTTTGTTGCAGTGAAGAAAAAAGTTTATCGAAAATACAGTTTATTGTTCTTACAAATAACAGAAACTATTATGATAAATTACTCTCATTTATATACTTTCTGAGTACTCCGTGAGAGAATGAATCAGGAACTTGGTAACAGCGTACACAGGTCCTAAAGCCAGTAGTGAGTGTTTATGTTTGATGTATATAAACATAGGCATACACAGTGGCCAAGTTTGACAGTCAGTCTTTGATTGCTCAGAAGTTTCTGTGCAATCATTGGATGGGTTTGGGTTTCTGAACATCTCCCTTTGAGTGACGACCGTCCACAGATGTCTGGTTGGCAGCCATAGAGGGCCCACGAGTTGAATATTTTGGAAGACTGTTGTTCTTGTCTTCTCAGCCCAAGGCAGGAGCACCACAGCTGGGTACGATCACTTGTCTGCAGTTGTGCAGCCCAGAGCGGGGGAGAATTCTGGAGACTGAAATAATTATGCCTGGTGTCTTTCATTGTTACTAACCAGACAAACCAAAAGTCTGTCCAGAGTAGCCCTGTGCTGTGCTAAGATTTCTAATAGTTTCAGAGTAAGATCTAATTTGTCAGTCTGCAGTTTGTTGACTGGGAAGTGAGCACGTGGGTCATTTGTGGTTCTGTGGTTCTGTGGTCTTCAGGGCAACCTTGCTCAGGATGTGCTAAGACTGTGTATTCCGAAGCCACCTAAGCTGGCTGCAGGAACGTAGTATTTCTCCCCATAGTGTTGTTCTTTTTTTCCCCTAGCTTCTAACATTGATTTGTGCCACCAAAAGAGCTACAGATGGAAAATGCAAACCAGTTATTTTTCCTTGTTGTTCTTTCCTTTAGTCAAGAGTTCAAAAAATGGAGGAAGGAAAAAAGCTGGACTGGGCAACAGCTGAAACTTTAGCATTTGGTTCCCTGCTGAGCCAAGGTAAGAGGCAATTAGACAGCAAACGAGAAAATACTTTTGCTTTGATGTCATCAAGACACAACATTACACTTCTTAGGTGTTTCTAAGTCTAAAGGTTGATATATTGTATAAATTTGACAAGTTGCATTTGCATGGTACTAGGAGAAGGTACGTATGAACCCTGTATGTCACCAGTATTTGTAGATCGAGTACTACATGTTTTGAAAGAATTGTTGCTCCCTCCCCTAAAACATCTGTGCATAGAGCTGAGCATGAGCGATGCCGCTGACATCAGTGGGGCTTCCCAAATACTTCTAGAGTGCGTTTCATGCCACTGTTTCTTTTCCCTCCTCTCTAGCCTGAATTCATATCTTCATTTACATATGATATAGAATGGACATTTTTAACGCATTGAGCTTCAGTAAATTGGCTGCAGAGAGAAGAGAAATGTCTGAGTATTTCTGTGCTTGTGAGCTGGAGCTGCTGCTGGTTAGGAGTTCTGTCTCTGACGTTGCTGATGAGGGGAAATCCTAGAAGAGAAGTAACATTTTAGAAGTAGGGAGTTGTTATATTTCATGTTCTCTTTTTACATGACTTACTAATCCAGTGTTTTGTTTATTGCTTGGCAAGGGTTTAATATCAGACTAAGTGGACAAGATGTTGGCAGAGGAACCTTTAGCCAGCGACACGCGATGTTGGTTTGCCAAGAGACAGATGACACCTACATTCCTCTGAATCATATGTCCCCAGACCAGAAAGGTTTCCTGGAGGTAGGTTCTGTGGTCCACAAGACAACCTTCTTCAAGTTGTGCTGAAACAGAACGCGTATTTTAAAGCTGCTGAGATATACAAGCCTGTATATTCTGGCAAGAATACAGATACAGAGACATAAAAACTGTCAGGGCACCTCCATTCCTTAGAATTACCCTCTTTACAAATATGACAAGGGGTTTTGCTTTTCCTGGAGAGATCAGCTGTTACTCTTTCCCCCTCATTGTCTTCATCCAAAAGTAAAAAAAGGTGACCATCAATCGCCTTTAGGAGTGCACGTCCTCAGTGTGGCTGGCGCTGATGTGCCTGTTTCCGAAGGGTCTTAACCCTGGGTTGTCTTCTTCCTCACCCACCCCTCCCAACCATTTCCTTTTGTTAGGTCAGTAACAGTCCCTTGTCTGAAGAAGCTGTGCTCGGTTTTGAATATGGAATGAGTATTGAGAGCCCTAAATTACTGCCAATTTGGGAAGCTCAGTTTGGAGACTTCTTTAATGGAGCCCAGATAATATTTGACACTTTCATCTCTGGAGGTGAGTGTGCAAGGAGTTAATATATTTAAAAATGAGTCATTTCTACTTGAGCACATTTTTAGAAAATCCTTCGTCTTTAAATGGCAACATGTTGGGGAAAAAAATTCTGTTTTGTCAAGAAGTCATGTGAGCTTGCCTGTGTGGTCCTGACTTCTGTGCAGCTTTTCTCTGAAGACTGTCCACTAAAATGAAAGACACCCCACCCCTGGCAGAAGACAGTCATTCCAAAAGGAGAGTTGATTATATTAATGGCCTTTCTTCCCCACGCCTTTATTTTTCTGTGTGTGTATATAGTTGATAGCTTTAGGGCTGTACCTTTCCTTCGTGAGGCGTCTGAAAAATTTCTGGAGCAATATAGAAGGAAAATAGGGATTATTTAAAAAAAACCCAACCAAACAAACCTACAACAACATCTTACAACCAATCTGTAAGTTGGACTCTGGCATGTTTTCTGAGTGCTCGGATATTGTACAAAGACCTCTCTGAGTTGGAACGTGCTGTGAAAATGCTAAGATGGATTTCTAGAGTAGCATTCCTTGTACGTAAGCATCCGGAGTTTTGGCATCTAGCCTCAGTTAGGCTTCTGCGCTCCCTCTGTAATCATAGACGGAAATTCAGAGGCCCTCATACTACCAATCCTCAACAGCTGTTTGAGGCTGGGATGAATTACCTTCTGGGTTTATTAAATGGCTCAGGAGGTTTGATGAAGCCCATGGGAAGCAGCCTGTGGCAGTACGGCTGTGTTAGGTAGGACCGGCTCACAGGATGCTCCCTGGGTCACACCTGCAGAGGACCGGGTGACAAGGCACAGAGAAAATATGCAGTGAATTATGGTTAGAGCTTTTCTTGCTGAAGAGAGTTACCTTTCAAGACCACTGTTAATTAGGAGGACAATTCCATTAAGAGGATTCTTTCATACTGTGGTGACGTTTTAAGGTTTTAAAACCTTCACTGCTTCATATGCTTCACATGGAGGTTTATGTCTAGTGGAAGCCCAAAGTTACATGGTAATTTCAGCAACTTCAGGTTATCTTAGGTGTGCTGTTTCACTGTTGTAAATCTCAGGATTCAATGCTAGCAGCATATCTCAGGCTTGTATTTAATTGTGTGGAAATTAGCCATTCATTTTTCCTGAGTAGTTTATGCAATGTGTGTTTTGGGGCTTTATGTTCTGTGGAAATCACTCATTCCTTCTTCCTCATTGTGTGTTTTTAGGTGAGGCCAAATGGCTTTTGCAGAGTGGGATAGTAATTCTTCTCCCCCATGGCTACGATGGTGCAGGCCCTGAGCACTCGTCTTGCCGCATGGAACGGTTCTTGCAGGTATCCCACCACACCTCTCAGATTCACTTCTCCCCAGTCATGGCACTGGCAAGCAATGCTCTGGGAGTCCTGCTGCAAAATACCCCATTTGTGGCATTCCTGCTGGTGACATCAGAAGCTGGAAACATACCTGGATCACACTATCGTGATGAGATAGGAATGGGCTGGGCTGAGAGTGGAGGAAGAAAGGGGACTGTGGTAAGAAGGTGTAGTTGTAGAAGTGGTGAGGAAGCAGTTTTGGTTTAAATGCTGCCACAACAGCTTTGGTGCAAGACCGACTAAATCTTGAAGTAAATGCCTCCTGTTCCCATTGCATGTCTGTCACCTGCCCAAGGGGTGTGTGGGACCAGGGCACTTTGTAACGTGAGATTTGCACAGTTCTTGCAGAGGCCTTGTGCCCTCTGCAGCAGCCCTATTGGGACATAGAATCGTAGAATCACTACGATTGGAAAGGACCTCCAGGATCATCTAGTCCAACCTTCATCCCAGCACCCTTAACCACTAGACCATAGCCTCAAGTGCCACATCTACTCGTCTCTTAAACACCTCCAGGGATGGTGACTCCACCACCTCCCTGGGCAGCCTGTTCCAGTGCCTAACTACTCTCTCACTAAAGGAATTTCTTCCTAATACCCAATCTAAACCTTCCCTGGCACTACTTGAGGCCATTTCCTCTCGTCCTATCATTAGTAATTTGGGAAAAGAGACCGGCACCAGCCTCGCTACAACCTCCTTTTAGGTGGTTGTAGAGAGCAATGAGGTCTTCTCTCAGCCTCCTCTTTAGACTAAACCCCAGTTCCCTCAGCCTCTCTTCATAAGGCATGTTTTCTAGACCTCTCACCAGCCTCGTTGCCCTTCTCTGTACCC
>VWZK01017624.1:0-32659 GCA_013396935.1 Baryphthengus martii | reverse complement strand
CGCGGCGGCGACGGCAGCAACAGCAGCAGCAGCAGCAGCGACGGCCCTGGGGAAGCCGGGTCGCTGCCTGTGTGAGGGGACGTCGTGGCCGGCCCGACGGGTTGAGGTGGCCACCGCGGGCAGGCTGAGGAGGGGCGGTGGCGGCGGCAGCGGGGCACCCGCCTCCCGAGGGGATTTATCTGCCACCGGGCAGCGGGGGAGACGAGTCATCGCTTGGCCCCGCTGGGCAGTGGGCCGCTTTGGTGTTTGTGTTCCTCCGGCCTTGGTGTTTTGACACGGGAGCGGTGCCTCCTGTGGAGCGAGATGCGCCTCCTGAGGAGCTGTCTGAGGGCTTGGAATAAATAAAGGAGAAACGGGTCACGCCGGAGTGTGAAAGTAAACACGGCATTTCGACCAAAACGTTACTTAAATTGGCTTGCAGTGTAATAAATGCATTCACTTTGAAGAGATATTGGTGGTTGTTTTCTATGGCCATCGGAATGTGTTGGGGCTGGGAATAATAGGCAAGTTTTGGAGGAGAAATTCTTCACCAAGCGCAGGTGCTTTGGTTTTTATTTATTTATTTATTCCAGAAAACGAGCTCAAACTGTTGAGCTTTTCTGTGGTTTTAAAGGAGAAACTTTGAAGAGAGATATATCAAAAGTTAAAATAAAAATCTCCAGAGTTCTCATCTGAATAAGTGTTGCAGTCATTTAAATTACGATTTCTAAACATATTTTAGCAATTGTGTTATTTTCTCAGCAAAATACTTTTATAAAACACCAGACATAATCTCTAAATGGATGCTTTTTGATGTCTGTCACTTGCTTCTGTGTTTAACTGGCACAGACTGATACTAGGTCATTTATTTTTAGATGGAATACAATTTAGTTCACTTCTGATGATATATACAGTGCTACTTCTCATCTGAAATGATTCCAGCTGTGGAAAAAAAAAAAAGGGCCAAATCTGATTAGAACAAGAATTCTCTTTTGCACTTTTGCTCAGTTTTCAACTGCTTGAAGAAGAGGGTGTTGGTTTTCAGACATTGAATTAGAGCATGTGTCGATGAAATAATTCACTTATAAAGTGTTACTTATGCTTATTGTCTTCTCCTAGAAGTTAAATAAAGTTGTATGAAGTTTTATACATTCATGAAGGTACACTGATTTATTTTTCTCTCTTCTCTTGTGTGTGTTTGTTTTTCTGGAACAGTAAAATTTTTAGAAGTTATTAAGCCATTCTGTGCAGTGCTGCCTGAAATCCAGAAACCAGAAAGAAAAGTGAGTGCTGTATTATCTTCTTGCTTTTACGGGCTCAAAGATATGAGGGTGTTGTAATATTCAAGTCCACACTCCCAATATAAACACAGACAGTGGGCCCTGAAGTAGGATGTGCTCTTTGGAGGAAGAGGAATCCCTGTTAAGGTAAAAGATTATCATCGTGGTGAATTCTTAACAGCCTTTTCATAAGTTGTTCCACTTGGTAATTATGCTATTTATTTTTTTTTAAGTTTCATCTCTAGACTAAGTTTACTTAGTTGCAGCCCCATATGATTGGGTCTGTTTAACGTAAGAGAACAGAGTTTTCAGCTGTTTGTTTTGTTTGTTATTTTTTTCCTGTTGATACCCCTGTTTGCTTTGAGTGCTGGTCACAGCTTTGGGCTGCCTTATATATTACTTTGAGAAGTACCCCTTGTGCTATCATTCAGGAACCACAAATTTAGTTTTTCCTTTCCCACAAAATATTTTCACTCCCCTAGCCGTGATTCACTTGATGAAGTGAGAAAGTGATCTGTGATGTAGTTCAGTTCATTACTCCCTGTTTTCCTACTGGATGTTCTGATATCAGTGAACTGAGTTCATTTACAGCTGATCTCTCTAGTCCTCTTGCCCTAGGAGCTCGTCTCATTTCTTGGCACATTTTCTAGTTTAAAATTAGTTAATTTCTGCAGATCAGAAAAAGACCTGCCTTGTCAAAAAAAACCCCACCATTTTTTGCTTCCAAAACTCAAGCAAACACCTGGCACCGAGGTGACAGAGTTTCTAATTAGAGTAACAAGTTTACCTAACATTCCTTGTCATGACTGATAGGAAAATTCCTGAAGAGCTAAATTCTCATTTTTATATTCTTAAAAGGAAATGCCTAGCTGGGAATATGACACCGTTGGAGAGGATTCTCCTTCATTGATTAGAGATTCCTGAAGGTTAGGAGTGGATGCAGAGATGTTTGTGCCAGTCACCAGAGCTGAGCCTGGTGGACTGAATGGACAAGATATAGGAAAAAATGCGGATTGTTCTTCTCTGAACTGGTTATTAAAAGGATTGGGATTTATCCCCTGGCTCTTTGCACCATCTCTCTTTCCTTGTTGCTTTCCAGCATCTTCCCCTCTTGGGACAGGTTTCCAAACAAATTATTCAGGTGTTCAGAGTAGGAATCTACAGAGCCAGACCCTGTGCTAAGATCTGGCTATGGGTGGAAGGTGCCAATCTTTGTGTCTGCAGCGCTGAAGCTTAGTGCAGTCTTCTGGTGCTGATTCATGGCGTATCTGTGACTAGTTGATTACAACCATCCCATTTTTGTTTAGTGGACTGGATGGGAAGAGGAAGCCAATACAAATCTACAGATACTGATTTTTTTGTAAAGCTTGTTGACAGTTGTGATTTTTCTCTTGTGTTTGGTTTTTTTTTTTTCGTTTTCTGTTTTTTTTCTTCATCGCTTTCTGTTTGCCAGAGAGGAAGAGCGACTCTGTCTGTGTCCTCCATCAGCAGATGAAGGATGCACAGAGAGGTGCTGAGATTCCCGTCCTCTCTATTTGGGTCACTTTGTCTTCATTACTGTCTAGGTCACTGTCTAGGCAATGACTGCCAGTTGCCAGCTTTGTACAGATTTCAAGTGCAAATACAATTGGGAACATCTTTCCTAGACTGAGGAGCCCTTTGACCATTTTAAGTTATGTTCCTTGCTTGTGTGGAGTTTGTCAAGAGGCTGAGATCATTGTATGTAACTAATTCTTTGTTACTCATTGTGTTGCAAGCTGTCGCTGGCAGGCATCCTTAGTAATGGTTTGAGTGGATTGGTTGAATCCAGGATGAGAAATCAAGACAACAAAACAGGAAAGAAAAAAAAAAGGATCAATTTTCTCTAAACTTCTGTTGATTTAGTGAAGATGAAATTTTGATTCAGTTGAGCTTCCGTTGAATCATTTTGCTGTTACTGTTGATGAGGGAAGTGACCTTTTTCTGTCACTAGGGAGTGTTGCTTTTGTATTTTGGCAAACTTGATTAACAGAAGCAATTGCTGCTTCTGTAGTGAGCAGGATCAGTTCACATTTCCCTCATATGCACAGATTTTTCTAAGCAGAACACGCTGTTCAGAACACCAAGAAGATGGTGCTTAAGTCGCTTCATTTTCACAAGCTTTAAGAAAAATGTCGAAGGAATAAAATGTCCAATTGAATCTGATTAGAGGGTAAAATGAACTGTCCCTGTGCTTGTTACCATGTGTGGCTGGAATATTTTGATATCAGTCTGTATTTTGCTGTTCCTGGCATATGGATTCAGATGCCTCCTTTTTCTTTTTTTTGTCTTTTTGAATCATGGAGACTGTTTTCCTTGCGAATAACTGATTTGGGCGATGCAGAATTTCTCTAATGCTCGTATTCCCCAGAGTTACAGAGGGAACCTCGGTTTTAGAGCTTAACTAATGCCTCAGAAACTCAGGTTAACTCTTGGGCTGCAGAGATAATTTGCTGGAGCATTTTTCTTTTTTAAAAGTCTGTACTTAAAGTCTGAATTATAGAGTTCAGACAGCACTTGGTAAAATGGGTCAACACTGCATAAAGTCTAACACAAGGTACTGTTTGGATTTATTTGCTGCTGTCACTATTTTTCCTTTTTTTTTTTTGACTTTGTACTGTAAGTATTTTTAGCATCTGGCCTCTATTAGAAGTGAGGCAGTATCAGTAAATAAAGTAAATTACTGGGATTATTTTGCTTCTGAGTAAGTGTATGCTTTCACTGAGAAAGATACAGACTACTTCTGGGTTTTCTTTTGCTTGAAAAGCTGCACTGCTGCAGTGGTTTGTAGTTTCTCATTTGTGAGTGCTCAGTACCTGTAAAATCAGGTGCTAATCCTTCTTGTTACCTCTCTACAGGCAGATAGAATGGTTGGAAGCAGAAAGCTGGTCTTTCTGCTGTATCTAGCTTACATGGTAATTCATGTCACGTGTTAGTAGCTGCTCTACTCTTGCCCACAGTGAATACACTTATCCTAAAGTTTACGATTCGTGGAGGAGAGATGGGAACTTGAACGTAATGCTGCATCTTGGCCTTCTGGTCTCTTCGAGTGCATTTTGCTCTAGCTCATGCTTTGAGTAATTCTCTGGTTCAAACTTAAATCTTGTGATTCTTCTCTTCGTGCACCTGGCCCTGGTTACAGAACCACAGAATCATGCAATGTTAGGGGATGGAAGGGACCTCTAGAGATCATCTAGTCCAACCTCCCTGCCAAGGCAGGTTCACCTAGAGAAGGTCACACAGGAACACATCCAGGTGGGTTTTGAATGTCTCCAGAAACAGAGTCCCCCACCTCTGTGGGCAGCCTGTTTCACTGTTTCATCACCCTCAAAGTAAATAAGTTCCTCCTCGTATTTAGATGGAACTTCCTATGCTCAAGGTTGTACCCGTTACCCCTTGTCCTGTCAGTGGGCACCGCTGAAAAAAGACGGGTCCCATCCTCCAGACACCCACCCTTTAATTATAAGCATTGATAAGATCCCCCCTCAGTCTTTTCTTCTCCAAACTCAAAAGACCCAGCACCTTCAGCCTTTCCTCCTCAGAGTGATGTTGTTTCAAATGTTGTGACCTTCACATTTCCTCCCTGTGTTCGTGACTAATGGTCATTGAGTCTTTACAAATTATTTTGTGATCTTTGTCCACAAATGTATAATGGTGAATTTAAGCTTCCTCTAACAGCCTTTGAAGAAGAACTTTTAAAAATATTTTGAATTGCTGTCCAGAACTTACAGTTCTCCCAGTTTTCAGCACTTGTCTTCACAGCAGTTAAATCTCTTAAAAATTTTTATAGTGCTTTGTTTTAATAACTTCCAGCCTTACAAAAGTGCCTCCAGTCTGTTGGCGCCTACAGCACTAATCGCTGAAGTTGTTCTTTGTGTTGATTTTTCATGTTTGTTCTGATACATCCATGTTTTTAGCCATGCTGTTACTTCTCTGTACATACCCTCTGTAGTAGAATGCTGTATGTAAAATATCTTCTACTGACTAAATGGCAGCTGTGCTGTCTGCCAGACCCCATATAAGTTTCTTTCGCTACACAGAAGCCCATGACACTCTGTCCAAAACCTGAAACCATATTAAAAATAAATTCTAATGAGAAGTGATGCCTTCTGGTTCAATATCTTCACAATTCATGGGAGAGTACAGTGAAAATTCTCCCTGCAATGAACACGTGAATCTCTCCAATCTGTTCTGCAGATCCAGTTCAGAGAGAAGGTGCTATGGACGGCCATCACGCTCTTCATTTTCTTAGTCTGCTGCCAGGTAGGTAGCAGTCCTTCCTGTGCTTCACAAAATGTGCATTCTCTTCATCTACAATAGAATCCTAAAAAGTGTGAAAAGTTCTTGTTTCATGTTGACCTGCCAGTTTCAGTTATGTATTTTTATGATGAAGTATTTCAAGTTAAACCTGATTCTCTGAGATGGTCTTTATTAGGGGTTGTATATATTTTCAGGACTTAATGCTTTCTATTTAGTCTAAAATAGATAGCATTTTTTCTTGTTATATGAAAGGTCCAATCCAATGATAATACTGGTTGCAGGGTAAGCACCCAAGATAGTTATTCATAAAGCAATGAAATAAAATTGAGCAATATTATGCATTCTTTATCGCTTGTTCATAGATAAATTTAAATTTTAGCAGTAACAAATTTGGAAGGGAAATGTAGTGACTGTTTTAACCTGAGCTCTCTTGAAGAAGCTGCTTGGTTGTAAAGATCGCAGAAAAATGTTTTTCTGATGTGTTTAAGTTGACATTTAGAACTTGTTTTTTTTTGTGAATATACTGGTAAAAATGTTAGCTAAAACCTCTCCAGAATACAGGTCTTTTAAAAACATTTTCGTCATCTTTATTACTCAGAATTCCTAGAACCTATACTTGGGTTGTAAACAGGTAGTGTTTGGTGGTTTTTTTTCGTAAAGAATACTTAGGTATTGCAGAAAATGAGAATCCTTGTGTTACTTGATAGGTATTTTTTAGAACTTGTAGACCCCTTAAAAGATTAAAATGCGCATCTTCAGAATCTGACTTTTAAGATTGTATTTATTAACTTACCCATTGCAGGTTCTGGAGCAGTAGTGTAATATTTTTTGTTTTACAGCTCTGAAGGGCTGTTGAAAGGCTAAAACCGAGCTCTTGTACCTACCTGTTTCTTTGGGAGGAGACGTCAGGAATGACACCAAAGCTAGAAGAACATTCAGTTTATCTGTGTTTTCTGGCTGCTGGATATATGCATAATTAAGACTTCGAATATTCACAGAAGATGACAGTAGTTGAATAGGAAATCAGATGGTGCAGACCAAAGTTTTCTGGAGTTAATCTACAAGATCATCTGGATTCCTCATCTACTGTGTTTGTGATTAAGAAGAGTTTTAAAAGAGCTCAAAATCCCCCAGAACATTGGAGGTTTTATATAAGCTTGGCTAACTTTGACAGCTCCATATATGATATTTTAAAATATATTCCGAGCTGTAGAATTTGAATATTTAAACTTGCTGGAGGAAGATAGTTATTTATGCTGTATCTTTAATTTGTACTGAAAAGAAATACTATTTTGTTCTTTTTTTCCTTTTAAACAGTCTTAAAACCCCTACTTTCTTCTGTCTTCTCATATATGTTATATTAGAGTTTTGCCTTTTTTTAAAAAACCTCAAAATTGCTGTAAGAATTTTGATGAAATTAATAATGGGATGCCATCTAACATTTTCCCTCATTCTGTGAATGATCTGTGGTGGCTAACCTGTTTATTTTATGCTCTTTCTTTTGGGAGGTTGTAGTACTTCAGCATCACATATGTCAGCCACTTACATCTTCAGCTTCAATAATCTGGTTTCTGTGCAGTAACTCTTCTTTCTGGGAGTTTCTCCTTTTTCCTGTAGAAGGGTCTTAGTTTGTGTAGTTTAGTCCTCTGAGTCATATCCCGCTTGGAGAATTACATGGTGTTAGTATCTCTGTTACTGTATGCTCTGATTTAATTGAAAAAAAAAGAAGTTGGAATAAATTATATTGAACAGTGTAACAGTTGAATCATTACACATTAAGATCTTTGGGTTAACAGAAACTTTCTTTGTCTGTCTGCTAAATACCACCGTGTGCTTGGACAGATCCCTTTGTTTGGAATCATGTCATCGGATTCTGCAGATCCGTTCTACTGGATGCGAGTCATTCTTGCGTCAAACAGAGGTTAGCAGATTATTTCCTTTCTCTCTGTTTTGTAGCAGTACAAACAGTCCAGGAGTAAACCAGTCCCAGATGTCATGCTGCAACACTTTGTAAAATTCTTAACACGTGTGTAATTAAAATTGGCTGATAGTTGAGGAGTACCTCGTTGTAGGAAAGGGATTTCCTTTGACGTGCAGATGAGGTTAGTCTTGGTTCTCCAAGTTTAGAGATGATTCTGTCTCAAATTGTAGAGCAGTCTCTTTCTGATGAATACATGGGACAGGGAATCTTCTGCCCCACCACTTAGGAACAGCCCTATTTGCAGTGTGAGAGTGTTGACTAGAAAATGCCTTACCTGGGCAAGTCAGTTACGCCTCATAATATTTTGGCAACATTGTGAGTGAGTGATTTTGTAGGTGGGAAAGCTGAGGGCAGAGATGATCAGGCTTGTAGTCTAGCAAAGCCAAACACACTTCTTTTAGAACAGACAAGTGAATCCCAACCAAATGTATAAGAAGACTTAAACTAATGTCTGAAACTTGAGTGACCTGGATGGAAGGCTCTAAATGAGGATGCTGACCAGCTGGATCTTGGAAAATTGGCTGGAAGTAAGAAAATTGATGGAAACCTTTAATGTGAAGGTACAAAGTATGTGGGAGTGGCGAGTTTTGTCACACCAGTGAAGATAATAAATTAAGGTAAATAAGTTACCTGTTTCAAACTCTGCTGTAGAATTTGCGTGTAAGATTCTGTATTGCTAGCAGTGTATGATACTAAATATGCTTATGCAGTTCCCAGACAGAAAGGTAACAGTGGCCAGGAAAAAGACTGTAAAGACAACAAAAAGCCAGAGTGGAGAAGTTAAATTATGCTCAAGTCAGCTGGCTAGTGAAGTAGAGATTTCCGTGAGAGGTGATGTGATTTTTAACATAGTACTGAACAGGGTGCAGACTGTAGGATGTAAGTATGAAAGAAGCACATTATTATAATGACTTTAATGCTTTCCCATTTTACATTTTGGTAGCAGGGAAAACACACACACACAGACAAATAATGATTGTTCAATAATCCTTAAAATTTGTAAAAATTAGAACTGAAATGAGGACTCTGGTAGTTAGGCAGACATGAAGACTTCAGACAGTAAGAGAGGTGCTTAAAATGCCTTCATTAAATTCAGATTACTTATTAAAGGCTCCTCAGGGAATTAAGCTTTTGCAGAATAAAAGAAAAGACATAATGGCTTAAGAATTGGTTGTAAAGGTGAGAAAAAATGTCTGTACAAATCTGTAAGGTGCCACAAATTGAGTATTGCGCGCAGTGATAGTCTACCATGCCACAAAAAAAAGTTAAAAAAATTTAAAAAATCCACTTAGGAAAAGTTACCAGGGAGAATCTAAGGTAGGTATTAATCTATAGAAAGAGATCCTAAAAAATAAGGATTCTTTGCTGTGAAATGGGCATATTCCAGATGTCTTTTAAGTCTTCATCTCTGGAAAAAAGTGAATAGGAAGTGGATAGTCACTTTTTCCTTATACTGTAAAGAGGGAAGGGGCAGCCAATGGTATTATTAACCAGCACGTGTAACTCAACATTTCTGAATAAATTACTGGCAGAAGTTGTCAGAAGCAGTTTCTGAGTAAATGACTGATATATGGGAAAAGGGAAATCAGAATGATACTTCCACCAAAGAAGGGGTCCTCTTTCAGAGGTGGAGTGTGAGGACAGATAAGCTTCTAGGTTGCTGCAGCTATGGATATACTGTTTCTGCTTCTTTTCATCTTCCATATGACCTTACAGACCATGTTTCCCATCACTGGTTCTTGTTGAGACTTTACCAGTCTGCAGTGCCTGAATAGTTCTTTTAATTAATAGTTTAACAAGTGATAGGACAAGAGGAAATGGCCTCAAGTTGCACCAGAGGAGGCTCAGGTTGAATATTAGGAAAAATTGCTTCACCCAAGGGATTGTCAAGCCCTGGAACAGGCTGCCTGGGTGGTGATGGAGTCACCGTCTCTGGAAGTGTTTAAGAGCTGTGCAGATGTGGTGCTGAGGGACACGATTTAGTGGTGACCTGGCAGTGTGTGCTTAGTGATTGGACTTGATGATCTTAAAGGTCTCCTCCAACTAAAATGATTCTATGATTTTCTTGGTAGAAGAAAAATAAACAGAATAGTAGTTACCCCTAATATTAGTACTAATGCTAATAGAAAGTACAGAAAAGTGATAGCCCACGTAGCAGTTGCGAGCTGTGCGCTCCCAGCAGTGACTGCTGGATGTCAAACGCTGCGACCACCACAGCTCTGGAAGAAGCACAGCAGTCACAGCAAACAGGAGAGGAGGCCTTGGGAACAGAATGATGGGCGAGACCCTCCAGGGATCAGGAGAAGAGACTGTTCCCAGTAAAGGTTCTAATTTGTAGTGAGTGTGATGTTTGTGGTATGCAATACTTCTGTTGGCCAGCTTGGCTCAACTGCCTTGGCTTTTGCTCCTCTGAGCTTTAACACCTGGCTTACTTGAGGACCTTGATCACGCTGGAGACACGCGTACCATGACTGGAGCAAGCGAAAACAAAGTGTCTTATCTTTGTTCTCACCAATTCGAGTGCTGCAGTCTTCTCAAAACTGGAGCTTTCCTGACTAGAAAATGGATTCTGTCCTTCTATGCCAGCAAAACCAGGACACAGACCTAATTCTTCAGCAGAGATGCTTGAATGGCAATTGTGTTAATTTTGCTTCCCGTTCAGGTACTTTGATGGAATTAGGTATCTCCCCCATTGTGACATCTGGTTTGATCATGCAGCTGCTAGCTGGAGCCAAGATCATCGAAGTTGGTGATACTCCAAAAGACAGAGCCTTGTTCAATGGAGCTCAGAAATGTAAGCACTGTTCCACTTAAAATTTATAAGCATATTTTTATTCTTGGGAAAGCAGCTTGCCTAAGTCATGTTAGATGTGAGATTTCTTTGGTAGGTGATTTCAGCAGATTTTTTTTTTAAAGGATTTGCTTTCTCTCTTGTTTTAGTATTTGGGATGATTATTACCATTGGGCAAGCCATTGTGTATGTTATGACTGGAATGTATGGAGATCCTGCTGAAATGGGTGCTGGAATTTGTCTTCTTATTATAATTCAGGTTTGTAATGAGCTATTTTGTGTGTAACTGAGGCTGGTTAGAGACGTTATAGCTGGAAAGAAAAATCTGTGTCTGGTTGCTTTGAATATAAAGCATCATCCTGTGTATCTGTCTATATGTGAGAAATTCTAAATATTCCATAAAGGACAAGGAAGTTGGGATAATAAATATCAAAAATGTTTCAGATAGGAGTGACTGTTTGATTCTAAATACAGAAATTGGTGGACTTTGAAAGCAGTAGCTGCTGTTCAGTACCAGGGAGGACTTCTCTCTAAATGGCACAGCTGCAGCTTTGACACATTATTCTGTAGAGCAAAGCAGTAAATGCACAAACTTAAACATTTTTTTGAGAAAAGCGCTTACCAAGTAATTGGTTTGCTAGCGCCGGTGTTGAAAAGTCACAGAGATCGCTGCCAGGTGAGATGGGGAGACATTTGTACATGAGAGGGCAAAAATACTGCATGGATGATATTGAGACAAAAAGCTTAATGATCGCTCTCCAACTTGATGCAAATACTGAAACAGGGAATTATTACGTAATTCTTAGCTTGATTTTTTTTTTTTCTTGTTTCTGCTCAGTTTTGTTTCTTTTCCCACAGCTGTTTGTTGCTGGTTTGATTGTGTTGCTGTTGGATGAGTTGCTACAGAAAGGTTATGGCTTGGGGTCTGGTATTTCCCTGTTTATTGCTACCAATATCTGTGAAACCATCGTCTGGAAGGCTTTCAGTCCCACTACCATCAACACTGGCAGAGGTACGTGTGCGATTACAGTTGGTTAGGATGTGTTTTGGTGGATGTACACTGTATGTAAACTATCAAGTGTTTATCTGATGGGAATTAGAAGAGATGTTGTAACGTGATGATTAACTTCTCAAGTCAGTTGTCTGACATTGAAGATGGAAATGTTGTCCGACTTCTGTAAAGATGAATGACCTACAAGTTTGCCTTTGTTGGTTTGAATTGGAATAGTTAAAATGGGACTTGAAGCCCTTTGACTGAAGATTTTTGGATTGCCGAGCTGGAATGATCTTGTTTTAGTATCATTTCATAAAATCACAGAATGGCAGGGGTTGGAAGGAATCTCTGGAGATCAAGTCCAACCCCCTTGCCAGAGCAGGTTCACCTAGAGCAGATTACCCAGGGTCACATCCAGGTGGGTTTTGAAAGTCTTCTGAGAAGGAGACTCTGCAACCTCTCTGGGCAGCCTGTTCCAGGGCACCTTCTGGCACCCTCACAGGAAAGGAATTTCTCTTCATGATTAGGCACAGCTTCCTGTGTTCCAGTTGGTGCCCGTTGCCCCTTGTCCTGTCACTGGGCACCACCGAAAAGAGTCTGGCCCCTCCTCTTGACATCTGTCCTTTAGATTGTGATAAGCATCGAGAAGATCTCCTCTCAGTCTTGCCTTCTCCAGGCTGAACAGCCTCAGATCTCTCAGCCTTCCCTCGTAAGAGAGATGCTCCAGTCCCCTCAGCATCTCTGTAGCCCTCTGCTGAACTCTCTCCAGTAGTTCCTTGTCTCTCCCAGAACTGGACACAGTACTCCCAGATATGGCCTCGCTAGGGCAGAGGGAGAAGAAAACCTCTCTCAACCTGCTGGTCAGACTCTTTTTAATCCACCCCAGTATGCTGTTGGCCTTCTTGGCCACAGGAGCTGCTGCCTCATGGTTAACTTGTCCACCAGGACTCCCAGGTCCTTCTCTGCAGAGTTGCTTTCCAGCAGGTCAACCCCTAACCTGTACTGGTGCAGTCTACTGGTAGACATGGAGAAGCTAAGAAATTCTGTATGTTTAGAGGAGTTGTTTATGATCCAGCTGTTGTTGGGGGCTATCAAATACTTTTCTAGTTGGTGCTTCAAGTTCCTTTAAGCTACTTCGATTCTTCAGAGGCTGCCATCTCTTCATTCCTCAGCCAGTCTTTGACAACATCTGGTTGTCCTGAGACCCTGGAAGTACCAAGTTAAGATGCAGCCTGTTGGCATCAAGAAGTTAACTACTTCCATGCAGACATTTGGAATCCTGAGCCATATTTTAGTTGGCTTTTATTTTCACCTCATTTTTAGTACTATCTATTGCATTTTATTACTGCTTTTTTAAAGCTGTTTTTCTCCTTGTTTATTATTTCTTCCTTCTAATCATCCTTCTGCCTCCAGAAAAGAAAGAGAAAAAGTATTCTTTTATGTTTGTGACTTTATTCCTGATTAAAGGAAAAAAAAAAAAAAAGCTTTGGTAGATTATTCTACATTGTATAAACTAAAACAGAATCCTCCGTTGTGCTGTATTTGTTGTGACAGGATTTATGTCCTATTGTACCTCATTTTAGATGTGTCATGCTTAACATTTCCAAAAGAAACATAGTATGTTTTTTTAAGTGCTTTTAATTTACAGTTTAATATTTCTTACACTTTCTTGCTTTGTGCAGGAACGGAGTTTGAGGGTGCGGTGATTGCGTTGTTTCATCTTCTGGCTACAAGAACTGACAAAGTCCGGGCTTTGCGCGAAGCTTTTTACCGACAGAATTTGCCCAATCTGATGAATCTGATTGCTACAGTATTTGTATTTGCTGTCGTCATATATTTTCAGGTAAAATGAGAAATTCCTCACAGTAGCTCTGCAGCTGCATAGGTAGAACTGACAGGGATCTTAGATGCTGCGGTCACTGGGAAAAATGCGAAGGTTAAGCGGAAGTAAGTGAAGTATCTTAGCTTTTAAGGAACTCTTTTTATTTCAATATTATTATTTCAGTAACATACCTCTGTGACAGCACAGCTGTTGCATTTTATAGCCAAACGTAGTCAGACAGTGATGCAATCTCACATTCCATTAAAATTAGAGTATTTTTACTAAACATGGTTTCTGGAACAGCAATAGTTGTGTCACACAGGTATTGTATTTGTGATTCTATTACATTTGATTTCCATAGTTGACTTTAAAAGAATGCACTTGGACAGAGCTGAAGAACCTTGCTGCTTTGGGATGTGCATGATACAGATTGGTTCTAGAAAACAACCGTGTAATTAATGCATAGCTTACTGGGTTTTGCCTCTGGTTTTCTTGAAATATTTCACTAGTATTTCTTTTTCTTTTAAAATTTAAGTATTTACTAAAATGAACACTAAAGGAGATCCATATGGTGACTTTTTTTTCTTTTCGTGTGTGGCTAAAATGTGGGAGCTTTTTGTGGTTTGTGTTTTTTTTTGTTGTGGTTTTTTTTGTAAGCTATTGAGTCAGAGTGCTGGTAAACCCCTGAATTCTCTGGTTTTCAAATCCATGTGGCTTTTCTTGGGTCCGTTCACAATAGGCACCTGCCCCAGGAAACAGAAAGCTGGGCTTGCCACACAAAAGCCTGTTCTTAAGTGGCTAGTTAAGTTAAAAGCCATTAAAGGCTTTTATCAAACCCTATTGTATAAAGTGTATTTTAGGGGAATATCCTTTAGCAGATGGGAGATGATGTTTGTGTGAAAAGAATGTAATACAACCAAGCAGTGACAGTAATAAATCCTTCAAATGTGTAAACCAGACTAGCAGGAAGCCTTTGGGTTTTACTGCCTCAGACCTTGCACTGCTTGTGTGTTTAGCATGAGCTCCACGGTCAGGAACAGCTTCTAGGCACACTGGGAATACCTTCTGTCTTGGGAATAAACTCGGTGCCTTTGTGTTCTTTCCCGTAGGGATTTCGTGTTGATTTACCTATCAAGTCTGCACGATACCGTGGGCAGTACAGCAGCTACCCCATCAAGCTCTTCTATACCTCCAACATTCCCATCATTCTGCAGTCTGCCCTAGTTTCGAACCTCTACGTCATTTCCCAGATGTTGTCTGTTCGTTTTAGTGGCAACTTCTTGGTGAATTTATTAGGCCAGTGGGCGGTAAGTCTTTTACCACTTTTCTAACAGCATAAAATTATCCGTATATATTACTTTATCGTGAAACTTTGGTGTTTCACTAGCAGAGAAACGGAATACTTATTTTTTTAACATTTGTATATAAAAGCTGTTTTAAACACTGAAGAGGAATTCCTCTATAAATACAGGATAGGAATGTGAGAGAGCCGCGAGAAATAACTGCCTGCCTTTTTCTTCCCCCCTCGCAGGATGTCAGTGGTGGTGGCCCTGCTCGCTCTTACCCTGTTGGTGGCCTGTGTTACTACTTGTCCCCTCCAGAATCCATGGGTGCAATATTTGAGGATCCTGTCCATGTAATAGTTTATATAATATTTATGTTGGGATCCTGTGCGTTCTTCTCAAAGACTTGGATCGAGGTGTCTGGCTCATCAGCGAAAGATGTACGTGCTGTGATAAACGTGCCTAAAGGTTTTCAAACACCGCCTCTAATTTCACATGGATTAGCTATTAATTGATCAGTTATTACTCTGACTGAACAATGGGGTCTGGAGAACATGTGTTATGAGGTGCAGCTGAGGGATCTGGGATTGTTTAGTGTGGAGAAGAAGAGGCTGAGAGGAGACCTTATTGCTATCTACAACTACCTTGAAAGGAGGTTGTAGCAAACGGGGTGTTGGTCTCTTCTCATAAGTCATAACTGATAGGGCAAGAGGAAATGGCCTCAATTTGTGCAAGGGAGGTTTAGGTTGGACATTAGCAGAAATTTCTATACTGAAAAGGTTATCAAAGACTGGAACAGGCTACCCAGGAAAGTGGTGGAGTCACCGTCCCTGGAGGTGTTCAAGAAGGGTGTAAATGTGGTGCTTCAGGACATGGTTTAGCGGTCGTGATAATGTTGGTTTGATGGTTGGACTTGATGATCTTAGAGGTCTTTTCCAACCTTGATGATTCTATGATTCTAATATCAGGTAACTGTGAAACACCACTGCCATTTCATAAAATTACGGGTTTTGCAGGTTGCCAAGCAACTCAAGGAACAGCAAATGGTGATGAGAGGCCACAGGGATACTTCAATGGTTCACGAGCTTAACAGGTAAGGAAATGCTGGCTTCTAGCTGACTGGTTAAGAGTGCTGGGGAGCTGTCAACTAGAGCAGGTGTTGGTGGGACGTGTTTCCACTGCAAATATCAAGATTCTTCCCATTCAGCTGTCGCCTGTCCTAGTAATGCAATAGATGTTTAGAGGGGTAGCAAAGAGATTAAGCTGTAGGTGGTGTCTTTTGTTTAAGTGGCATAATGAGGGAGTTTGGGTTGAATCTCTTTCGTGTTTGTAAAAGGAAGACACCTTGATTTTTGCAGATACTTCGTTTACCATTACTGAGCTAAGATGACCCTCCAAAAGTGATACTTCAGGCACTATGCAAAGCCTGCAGATCTATAGTGAAAGGTAGATTTATCCCTAGGTATTTGGTTATTCTCGGTTCTGTGGAGATTCCATAGCACACAGACACATAAAATCACGATACTGTGAAATGAAAAGCTTTACCAATGTACAGTTATTCACACAGATTTCCCACCAGTGAATATTTATTGTAGTTTCTACCTCATGCAAATATGGAACATCGTAAGAGACAATGGCAGAGTTGTCTTTGCAAGGGTGCAATTTTTTGCTCAGTCTAGATGGTTGTTAGTAGGTGTATTGTTAGAATCCTTGGATGAAAGTTCATGATTATGAAGACTTTATGTATTATTTCTTTTTTCCTCTTTGGTGCAGGTATATCCCTACAGCAGCTGCATTTGGAGGTTTGTGCATTGGTGCCCTCTCAGTGTTGGCTGACTTCCTAGGAGCCATCGGCTCCGGCACCGGCATTCTGCTTGCGGTCACTATTATTTATCAGTATTTTGAAATATTTGTAAAAGAACAGGCTGAAGTTGGAGGAGTAGGTGCATTATTTTTCTAGATGTCCAAATATTTCACGGTTTGTGTGAAAGGGAAAGTATTTTGACAACGCGCGTCATTTAGTCGAATAATGCTATTTTCTTTTTACTCGTTTTCAAGTGCTCCGTGTCCCATTCCTGTAATGGGCCTTGAGCAATGCCTGTGTGCAGCATTAGTACCAGCTGCCTTAAGAATCAAGTTTACATTATCTTGTTTAAGTATTATCTAGTGTTGCCTGTAATGCTGGAAACCAATTCATCTACCTTGCTGTTCAAACACTACAGTGAGATGGACAAATGTATCAGTTTGATAGCGGTAAACATTTTTGCACATAGCATTAAACTGCTAAATTTATTTCCCTGTCCTTAATAGGAAAAAAAAAAATAATCTGAGTTCAGATTGCCACGTGCCAGTATTCTTGACAAAATTTATTTGTAGCCTGTAATTTACATTGATTTTTTTTTTATACTTTTTTTTAACTTGCATTTCCCCCTCATTGAACTCAGCACTCCTTATTCCTTTGTGGTGTCTCCACCCAGGCACCTTTCACTTAGCTCTAAGGGTGGACAAGCAAACATTTTACCGGAGACTGATACTCATCTCACCTGTGAGCTGGTTCTGTGGTGGATTTGCTGTGCTGCAGGGCCCAGGGAGCTGCTGTCCCGCCAGCAAGTCAGCCCCGTAGTTTTGTTTAAACATGTACTTGTGAAAACTGTGCCACTGAAACTTCATGTCCACTTTGCTTTTGTGAGTCTAAAGAACAAGGCCTGGTTCCTAAAGCAGTGTTCATAGAAGGGAAAGGGGGGGAGAATGAGGAGTTCCTGCTGAAAACTTATTTATGTTGTCGCACTTTGCAGCGGCGATGTAACAACTGTAACGTTAGACAATAAACTTATTTAATTAAGCTCTTCCCTGTGTCTTATCTACACGAGATGTGATTTGTAGGCAGCTTTTGATCGTTTCTGACAGGCTGCTTTGGTGAGGTAGGTCTGGCAGGCTGCCTTTGTCCTTATCCTTTCTAGAATATAATTCTGATGGGTTTTCAGCAGCCTTAATTAAAAAACAAATCTCAAGATTTCTCCCCTTAAAACCATTGAGCTTTTTTGCTCACTTGTAACCAATGACTTTCCCTTTGATTTCACATTTTGATCTCTTTGTCTTCTCTCATGCTCAACTTGAAAGTAACTTTCTGGTTTTTGTGAAGGTAAAAAAACCTTAAGCAAGTTTTCTGCTTCAGTTCTAAGGTAGAAAAGTTCTCCTCATTATGCAGGCTCATCCCAATTTACTTCAGAAGCAAGACTTTGATGTTACCATATGTTGATTACAACTCCTAGAGCCTAACCTTTAAGCCGTGCTGGTTGTTCCCATAATTAGAAGCAGTCGACGGCGCACAGATACACCAAAGGTTTGTTTGGCAAAAGATTTACCTAGAAGTGAGGAGACTGAAGGGATGTGGATGTGTCCTGGGGAGAGGGAGAACTGCAAGGCTCTGCAGTCTCGGGGCACATAGATCCTTCCTTAAACAGAAGCCCCTGGCTGGGTCCTGCACTGTTTGGGTTTGTGCCAGTGGCTGGTTTTTGTTTCAAACAGTGCAGGCAGAGCACAGAGGCTGCATCCTGCGTTTTGCTCCTGCTGCCAAAAATGAGTGACGGTTGCTGAAGCGCTGCTGGTGCCTGTGGGCAAGAGAAATGCGCTCTGCCTCCTGAACAGGCCCTAGTGTAACAACTACAGTTACTTAAGAGTCTCCCTTACACTGAAACTTAAGTGCAAGGATGAAAATAGTGAGAAACAAGCCATTCTGAAAATTAAACAGCATTTTTATTATGATTATTCTGTTGAGGCTTCATAAACCATGCAGTTAAAGGAATGTTTTTTGTCAGTTACACAATTCCAGATAAAAACACCAGAATCATTCCTACAAATACTTTTGTTTGCTCTACAAGTAAAGCAAAGGACCTTTAGTACAAGAAGCAGCCATCTGAATTAGGCGGTTTTCATCTAAATTTCTCATCCTCTTAGTTTTAGAACTTCATGAAAGGAACCTGGATCGGTTTTTCTGCTGCGCGCTTCAGGGCCAACGCATATGTATAAACCCTGGCATCCACTGCTATGTGTTCTTCTGCTATCAGTTCTGGAAAGAAAAATAAGTAATTATAAGATGCTGTTCCAACTTCTCATCTACAGAAATGTAAGTCCTATACTAAAATGATGCTGTGTAGCATTCCAGAGGTGAATCCCAACTGCTAACACTTAATGCTGACTCCATTACATGCCAAGTTTCTCACAGCTTTTTGTTTAAGGTACAGTATTCTAGGAGGAGAAATGCCATGAGGAGCTATGGGAAGAGAAACTGAGGGTTTCTTGAAGCTCGCATTAGTGCATTTAGTGTGTCAGAAAGTTCTTACCATCAATTCTCTGCAGTAGGTCGTTCTTTGGAAGTGAAATAACTTCCACAAATTCTAGGAGAGAAGAAGAAAAAATTAACGCACCTTTACATTAGTGAACAGTAGAGGAAGTTACCTCAGGGTCCTGTTTCTTACAGTTTAGAAGGGGAAACAAACTGACCTAATGCTCATCAGCATCCAAAAGCTGTGAGCCTTCAAATACCACACACAGGCCGATTAAATGGGAAAGGCCAGTGACAGGTCAATAAAAAAAAGGCTTGGCAGAAGGAAACTGGGAAAGAGTGGGGAGAAGCAGCGTAGCTGACAGCTGTGGAGGGAAAGAATCCTTCTAAAAGGAGACCTCCCTTCTGAGAATGGAAAATACACTGTTGGGAGTGGACTTTTGTACAGTAATGGATTGTAAATGCAGCTGACGATCAAAACAGCACAAAGACAAAGGATTTGTTCTTGATGGATTGGTGTTGGTTTACACCTCCCCTGTCTGAACTAGTTGTCTTCGGGGCTGTTGTGGAGTCAGTAACTTATATTTCCTGAGATACTGGTGCTATAGGTGCAATACTTGAAGATAACTGATGCAGTAGTGCCCCAAAGGAATTTTCATGTCTAGGCCAAAGTCAATCTCATGCATGTTTGATTTGGGTCAGGAGGTTAACCAAGCCCAGATAAAAACCAGTTTAAACTGACATTTTCTAAGAAAAATTTGCCATACAGAGATCATGCTTGACCTAACTGTCAATGGGAGCACAGTTACATAACATACCTCCATCATCTGCAAATAAAAAAAAAAAAGGTAGTCAGTTAAGGGTTTTGAAATACACTAGAGGTTACAAGTAAAAAACACTTTGAGAGCAGACCGAATGTGAGTGTCACTAGTTACTTCCAGGGTCAAGCCACAACGAAGAGGATTGTCTATGTTCAAAAGTGGTTATGGCCCTCACTGAAGTCTGGCACCTGAATTTCTCCTGAGTGTGCCAACACCTGATACTTAACATCTAGTACATTTAGTAAAGCAAATTTAGCAAAGAAACATGGTTCTTCTTATCTAGACTGCAGGGTATACTTTGAAGAACGTACAGCATCTAAATCAGCCAGGACAGAAGAGATGCAGTGGTAAAGATTGTTCTTTTAAACCTATTCTTTTGTTATCCTCAGAATTTTCAAATAAATGGTTCAAAACTCACCAAGTTTTTGCTTAGGTCTTGTGTTCTCAGCCTCATCTCCATTAATGATGACGCTCACGATGTGAGTCGTGCTGTTTGACAAACCTGGGTCCAAGCAGAGAGCTGCCAACAAACACATGCAGAGGTTAATTTCTCAAAAGCAGAAGTCGGGCACCTCGACATTTCAACAAAAGCTTCTACAGAAATACATCTGATAACACAACATATATTTGGCATATGTTCATGCTGGAAGAATTATAAAAAGTTTGTTTTCTCATGTACAAGGAATGTTTCTGTAACTCTCAGCTCTTTTACAGGTTCCTTTTAAGACTTATTTTCAGCAGCTGGGTTTACTTTCCATTCCATAGACTGAAGATGAAACCATGACCTGTAATTCCCTTACAGACTTCCTCATGCTGTTGGGAGTCTAATTTTGCCATCAGCTCGCTCCATCTCTCAGTGCCGCCCGCATGCAGTTGTACCTGCTCAGCGAGAGCCGACTCTCAACTGTAATGACACTTGAAACCACGTATACGTGGCCTCACCTTTCTGCCTTCACAAGTTTCATTTATCACCCTCATTTTGCCTTCATTTTGTTCTATGTCGGAAGCATTGGGTTGGCAACAATGGCATGCCAAAGGCTCTGTGGATTTACTCCAATTATTCTCTCCTTTCTTCTTTCTGGCTGGAGAACCTGAGTACTGTCACCTCCCCAGAGCTGACACGAGGGTGACCTGCAGCTGTTGTTTTCTACCTAAGTTCACAGATGCTGTTCACATTAAGTCCACCAATTTGGAACTTTCTATCACAATGCCACATCACAGTTTGAATAACTGGATTTTGTGTATAGGCTCTTAAGTAATAGCAAAGTTTTCCCCTATGGACATAAAACTTCTATTTCAGTCCAGTCTGTTCAACAAACATTTAGCAACTGCCTCATCAAGGACTAAAGTCTCATTGGTGCAGCTATGGGACACTACTCTCTGCTAAGCTACGTAGACTTTTCTGCAACAATTCTTCCTTTTGTTCAGAGCATCTTAGACATTTAGAGTACCTGTCACAGACAGAATTAGCTTTGGGTGGGAAAATAAAAAACAAAACCAAAGACCTGGAGTACATTCCACGACTTCCCCCTTGTACCCAGTTTCTTCCTCCAGCTCTCGCAAGGCAGCGCTTTCTGCAGTCTCATTTTCTTCCATGAGGCCTGCGAGATAAATGATACGCGTTAACAACTAAAAAGCTCGCACGTGACCACAATACCCATCCTGAGATCTGATCCAGCTTTACAGAAGAGGTGGAACATCTTCACTACCCTGTTTTACAGAGGGGTAAACTGAAGAGTTAAGAAGGATTCCAGTTCCTGGATTTGTTGTGCCAGGGGAGGTTTAGGTTGGCTATTAGGAAAAACTTCTTTACCAAAAGGGTTGTCAAAAACGGGAACAGGCTGCCCAGGGAAGTGGTGGAATCCCCATCCCTGGAGGGATTTAAAACACATGACGATGTGGCAGTTTAGGGACATGGTTTAGTGGTGAACTTGGCAGTGCTGGGTTAATAGCTGAACCTGATGATCTTAAAGGTCTTTTGCAACCTAAACGATTCTATGATTCTATGGTTCTATGATCACGCTGTTGCCTACATCTTCAACTGATTATCTACAGAAACATGAGACCTTCCCAGGAAATGGCATTAAAGTTCTCATGAGGGAAAGAAGTCAAATGCTTTGACTTTTAGAGAAAGTAGGAGTGGAGGGAAACGCAACATTCTCCCACCAAATTACTGTGCAAAATGTCTCCAGTCCACTAAAATGAACTCATGGTGTATTCTTCATTACCAAATATTCCTATCTCTGAATGAATAGCACACTGAGCTACAGAGCTCACCACAGTTTTCTGGTTCTTCATGAGGATTGATGCTCCAAGCACATCACAACACACCTAACTGTCAGCTTTATGTGACTCATCTTAATGTTTCAGTCACTCACCTGCAGGAAATTCCAAGCAATAGCCATTAATGGGGGGCCTGAACTGTTTCACCAGCACGATGCAGTCGTAGTGGAGCGTTCTCTGCAGAATCGCTATCACCGCTACACCTACAAAGAGCGACGGAAGATGCAAGTACGTAGGATTTTAGTACAGCAGAAAGTTGAGTGTTTAGTGCTAGATCTGGAAAGGAACCCAAGCGCTGTTACTCTGTGCATTGGATGCTTGTTCCAGAATCCTGAGTGATGAATTTGTGCCCCTTATATCATACATGGTGAGAGATAAAAGCCCAAAATGGGATCTTTAAAGTACCCCAGTAAATGAGAGGCACACATACCAGGCAAGACCAAGCCTCAGCCCACCAAGATCCCATCAAGAAGGGCTGTCTTGCCTGCAGAGATTGTTCAGAAGCCATTGCATGGAACTCCCTCCTACACATCTGTTGTGGCTGAATCGTGTCCCTCTTCTGCCCAAAGTGCATCCCTAACCCTAACTACAGACTCTATTCTCTGGTCTGTGAGCTACTCTGTATCAGGGCTTCCATCACCTCTTTCAAATTGCTCCACTGTTCTAAAGTCAATGCAATGATCTTGGCACAACACTCCTACCAATAAGGTTCTGACTCATCAGCACTGAAGTGAGCACATCATTAGCTTGGGAGTATATATAGCATATGTCTATAGAAAGCTCTGCTGAGCTATTTGTTCCACATCCTCACTCATTCAGAAACAGATCGGGTCTAAGTCTGCACTGTCAGTTTATCAGAAGAACTTTCAAGGGAAAAAATGCAAACAAAACAAGTCACCACTGTCTTACCATCAGCTGTAACACCCTTTTTGTTGCCAGTACGCTTTACAGTTTCCCAAGTTCTGTTTAACACAGAGAAAACAACAAATTAATATGTAAATCATCTTCTATCCTTGCTACTTTCATTTAAAAACAAAATAGACCATCACACAGTGAGGCCCCACAAGAAAGCAGCTGGCCTGAGGCCTGCCCTGCCATATACTGGCACTATAAAATGTCTGTAGTAGAATCTTGTTTTGCCTACTTAAAGAAGGGAGAGAGAAATGGTTAATTAACAATCACTGAAAATAAGAGAAAGACACAAATGATTGTCACTGAACAGGCAAGTCTTATAAAAGTGATCCTAGAAAAGTACAAAATAGAGCAGTTTATATACAAAAACATGTCAGATTTTGAAAGTTTTGTACCAAGACCACATGCATTCTATCTCTTACCTTGCTTTTGTGTAAGGTTTATAGGGTAAGTTATTGTGAACTCTCAGCTCAGTTACCTGAGCACACAGGCAAGCAAGACCAAAGCTTCTCTCTCAAAATAAGCAATGGGATGAGTAAAAAAACAAAAATCCTTTCACAAAAGTTCCAATCTTTGCTGTTTTTTAGAATACTACTTTACTGATGCATTGGGAGGCACTAGAGAAAGCGGTAAGTACAGGATCTGACACGTAAGGGAAGTAAAGCCACGTTCTCACATCTAGATAAATACAGCAAAGCTAAAGTGTACAGAAGAACTGGACAGCAGAGATAATATACAGGAGGACAGTAATTTGTCACTAGTGTGCGAGATCCAGCACCATCAGCAGGGAAAGAGGAGCCCTTAATGAAGAACTTAGAAAAGCCACGGGATGGACTCTCTGACACACTCTCTGGACTGCCACAGTCCAGCTGCAGAGCTAGAACTTGCTACCAAGGAACTGGAAACACAAGGTAAACCAGGGTCCAGCGTGTCCCAAAGGGTTTAGGAGCCACATTGGATCCCACACGCTAGCACATCTGCTAGGGTAAGATTTTTTTTCTCTGAGCAGTACAAACTACAAAGGAATTGCACCATGAATAGATCTCATCTTGTGTTGAGTGGTAGGTTTGTAATGCTCATATTCTCTAGCCCGGGGCTACTCCGTACAACTGGGAACATTAAAGGGATCTGAAACACCAGAGAGGCAATTACCTGCTTTTACCAAAGGGATCGGTGTAAGTTGTTTCTTCAAGCTTCAACCATTTTCTTTCCACAATTACCTAAAACAAAGAATTCTTTGTTAATTATAAGATTAATCCCAAAGATATTTGGGGGCTAAGGGGAGAAATAACACAACCATTTTTGGATTCTTTTGAAGGCAAGACGTCAGCGTCAGAATACACGCGGGAACGTGCAACTGCGTTCCTGTAGCTAATATGGAAAAACCCCACATTTACTCACAGTTTTTGAACTGGAGTAGAAAATAAGACAAGTAGCTTTTCTTAAGGTGACTTTTGTAACCAAGTTTCAATGAATTCAGTGGAACTTTATGAACTGGGAAGTCTAAGTGTGCGAGACTGAAAACCAAACTATTTTGACAGTTTTCTCGCCATGATCCCAGACTGTGGCCTTGTGCAACCGCTGTTTTCTGTAACTGCGAGCGCTGATATAGACCTGCCCCTTTAGGATTTCTGAGAGCTGCTGATTGAGTGCTTGCCATTAACATTATTACAAAATGCCTTTTCTGAGCTAAAGTTTATTTGCCCTGTGATGTTTCCTCCTCTTTTATGTAATTCCTTTAAAAGGGAAAAATCCCTAGGTATTAGCCCAGCAATGCACTTCCTTTAAGGTAAGCTGTATTTTAAGCTTTGCCAAAGGCACAAGAAGCTTGCCTCTAGAATTTTCTATCAAGTTGGCCATAGGTCTGACCACAGAAAACAGCAGTAATCAGTAAGATGAACAGAACACTCCGTATTGTCTAAGGAGACACGCTGCTGACAGCCACTGAGCAAGCACAAGCAAGGAGAAAAAGAGGGACCTGAGAAAAAAAAACAAAACCACAACATTAAATTGTAGCAAAGGACAAAGTCCAAGAGGTCATCTGTGAGGTTGACACGCTACAGCCCTCCCACGCAGGACAAGGAGCAAACAGGGCTCATGTGGCCATGTAGGACTTCAGCTCAAAAGGGAAAGGAGATTCACCAACTAAGAAAAAGAATATAGAGAAATGAAAAGTAATATACGATGTAGCTATCACTAGAGTACAGAAGAACAGCACAGGACCAGCTGGAGGTAAAGCGCAAATTAGAAATGATTCAGGTGTCCAGTAAATTATTACTGAGCTGGATGAACTCACATAATTCTTGAAATATGTTCTTCAGAACAATTATTTCGATAGACAATTGAAAGAACAACAGCACTCCTATGGCTGTAAATGCGGCTACACATAATGTAGGAGTTTTGGCGTTTATTTTGGAAAGTATCGTATTTTCACATAACTGGAATTGGAAGAGGAGAACTATGTGTTCTCAAAAGGGCTTTCTAATGGCTTTGCAGTCACAAAAACAGCAGGAAAGGGGAAGATAAAGCGTATTAGGGTCATTACTGGCACAAGAAGTAATTCTGTTTGGAAGTATTCAGGCATATTTTAAATAGCTTCGTATTCACTCCTAAATCACTGCAGGACTAGAGCACAGGAAGATCCAAAAGAAAAACAGATCACAAATCATGTTCCAGTGGCTGTCCCAAGAGAGGAACATACATACTTTGGTTACGTAAACAGAGCCAAACTTTTTGTGTTAATAAATGTTTCTGAACATTGCAGAGCACATACAGAAGGGACTAGCTTATTGATCACGGTCCCATACTGCTGCAGCATTCAACACAACTGACAGATCATTACCCCTGTCCACAAGTTATCTTAAGAGGGAAAAGAAATCTCTAGCCTGTATGAAACTAGACCCATCCAAGCTCCAAAAGGACAAAAGGGAAAAAGGAAAAAAAAAAAGGTTAAAAAAAAAAAATAAAGAAAAAGTAGAGTTTATGTATACAAAACAAACAAGGTCAAACAAAGTGTCTTGGTTTTCATCAGGTATTCTTAAAGTCAACTTTTGGGCTCTCCTGTCGTGGCACAATAATTAAAATCACTACAGGACATGTAGTGTAAATATTTACACTGGAAGGGGTTCCACAACCCAGTACAGTAGGGTGAAACTCTTGCTGCTAACAGCTAACAGGGTGAGAAAATGGTAACTTGCCAGGTTTCCCTACAAGATAAAGAGAATTTTGTCACCTGCTTTGTCAGGTGCACAATTAAAACCTGGCCCAGAAGCACAACTTCTGCTTTGCTAAATCTGCTATTTAGCACCTAAGGGCACTTTGCAGGAAGTGCTGCACTTATTTTAGAGTAAGTTATTTTTATTGCTTTATCTAGTACTTTGATGGGCAAATAACATCTGCTTTTGCTTGAAACAGCCTGACTGTGGGTTCCCAGAAGCAGGAAAAAGGAAACAAGATCAGCTGCCACTTTCATGGAAGAAGATATTCCAAAATCAGACCAGTTAGTTACTGAAGAATTACAGAACGTCTTTTAATACAAGGGTCGCTGGCAGAGGCACAGTAAAAACTCTCCTGTATTCATGCCACAAAAGAACTAATAGCTTAAAATATGCAAGATCTAATTCCAAACTTCCAATGACATGAAAGAGTACAATATTCCAAAGGAGAACTATCAGGCATTATGGAAGAAGAAAAAAAAAAAAAAAAAGAAAAGGATAAAACAAAAAATGTTACCTGCAAAAACAAAGGTCTTAATAGGAAACCCAAAAAGGTGACACAAACAAAACTCTTTATGCTTGAGAAATACTCACATTAAAAAAACACCCCAGGGGAAAAGCCATAAATATATACAATGATGTGAGGTTCATCGTTTCTGAAAAAGATTTGTACCTTGAAGCCAAAAAAACCATCACAAGACTGTGTTCAATCCAAGGAAGGACCACTGGATAAAAGGAAACTACATTTGCATTGTAACACCAGCGTGATCCTGGGTCCAAACCTGCCTTTAACACCAAATATTAGCTTTAAAGAACTCACTTAAAAGAGAACAGAAACAAATACTAGCAGTTTAAATTAAGGTGAAAGTGCTCCTAACAAGCACCCACAAGTACCTCCAAATTTCTTCCTCAGGACCTGATATTTTCTGATTCTGTGAGGATGTGAGCACAATATTTTTGAAAAAAAAAATCTTAAAAAAAAAAATCTTTCTACCTCCTTGCTAATATTTTTAGAACAGCAGTTATCTACATTCAAACCCTTTCAGAAAGCATCAAAGAAGGTACAATCCTAAACATTAAAGCAGCTCTTAAGTGTTTCATTATCTTAAACAAACAGGAAACAAGGCTGAATTTCATGATCCATGGATTCGTACAGTCTCTCAGAGGTATCAGCATTATTTCTGGACATTGAAAACAGCCTGAACAGAAAAAACAAGGAACAGCTGCAAAAAAAAAATAAAAAAAAAATTGCTTAAAATAACACAGCACTGTAGATATGTCTCTCTCCTCATTGATAATTCGTATGATTGTTTCAACAAAGAGAAATGTCATTTTTAAAAACCGTTTAACCATCAGGAAGAAGTGTTTTGTCCACGGAATAGATCTTACAAACATACAGCATTTCTCACTCTGCACTCACAAACATACAAAATGCGTCCAACCCAAGGCTCTTGTACCTTTTCTTTAAGGATGAATTGTCTAGCAGGTTTCGGAACTTCCGTGGACGTCTCAGCTGCCATTTTCAGGAAAGTCAGGCTTCTCCTCTCCTGTGCAAAGCCCAGATTACTATGAAAGAAAGTCAATATTTGCTTTCAGAGTAAAGTTAAAAGGTTCATTTCTGCATTCTAAACTAACAAAACTCGCTGGAGAAAGTTAGGGCCATGTGATGGCACATGCAATCCACACTCAGAATCCACCTGACAGTTACAGAGTCAAATAATTCAAAGAGGAAATTTGGGTCAAATCCCTGAGTTACACAGTTGCAGCAATTCTCTCAGCAGCCAAGTAGCTACGCTGGCTGAAGACAACCTCCATAACTATTCCAAGCTCAGACACACAGAGATAAAATTGATCTCTTGTCAGCCAAACTGCTTCATTCCGATCTGGGTGAAGCGCTCTGTCAACACACCACTGCTACAACAGGACTATGCGCTCCACCGTGGGAGTGGAAAAAAACCTTACACCAAGAGGACTTCAGGGGTAAAAAACTGTCTGCTTTGAGAAAAAAAAAAAAATCAGAACTAGAACCAGAACCTACCTCCACCTTACACACATCACAAATAAACTTGCAAATGACTCAATCCTTCCCCTAAAACACAAAGTCAAAAAGTCACCTGTGTGTTGCAAGTCTAAGCGGCACATGGAGTTAGTGTCACCAAAGCAAAGTCTGTCTCTTATTGGGAATGACGTGGCCAACACTGTGCAAAAGGCAGTTGAATATGTGCCCAAAGCAAGGCTTGGCATCTACAGTGGCTCGATGCCTCAACCTCCATCCTAAGGCCTCCTAGGATGGCAAGACTGTCTACTCACTCTCTCAAGCCAGTCCTAGCTGACCAGGCGGCAGCAAAATATGATGCATTGGAGATTCACCGTTAGTCCCGTCCCGCTGTGGAGCTACGGGGCACTTCCAGCACACAAACTCTTATTCCAAGGAAGCTCAGCTCTGATACTAAGCTGTAATATTGAAGTCCCGAAAATCAGTATGAATCATAAGTAAAAAGACATTGCAGAGAAGTAAACCAGTTTAAACAGCAGAAGAGAAGAAAGAATCTTAAAGATCTCTATCATTCTTACTGTTGTTGGTCATAAACTTTCCATAAATTCAACAGGAATCTTTCTGTTGACTTCAACTAAGGCTTTAATAAGGCTCTGTGGGGTCTCCAGCAATGAACAGTACCAGAAATGAGTGATCTCCTGCTCGACCTTACCCAATTTTAGCACTTTCATTTTTTACTTCATTTTTACCGTTTTAATGACAACATCTACTGCACATTTGTGAAACCTTTAAGAACACGCAGCAACAATCAGCTTGCTTACATATCAGATTTGCATTTAATTCCACAAAGTAGTTAAAAGGAATAGGTGGTACAAAATATTTTCGGTTTTCATCAGGATTAAAACTAACGTACACAAATCCATTTCCTCAGCAGGTAACACTGGGCAGGCTCTTCCTTAAGTCTTAAGACAGCCTTGTTGGATGAAGCAGGTCACAGCAGTCAAACATTCAAATTGTTTTTATGTAACTGAAGTCCTCAAAAGAAACTCCAACCAATTAAATCCAATTCTGTTCTTTCAAAAATATGTTCTATAATCCTTTCTTAAAGCAATGAAGCTCCATCTTAAAATGATGTAGGTTTACTATCTACCTTACTAATATTTGTATGAAAAACTGTTCCAGAACCTCACTTGCTTATCTTCCAATGTCTATCCCAGGTTAGTTCAGTTAGCTGTTACCCAGGTGCTCTTGAGCCAGCAATGTCTCCAACTCTCTTGACTTAGGATTCAGGAGCTGCAGCTGGACAGTGGCCACGGTCTCTTCCTGGGACTCTAAAATACAAGATTAAACTTTGCACTAAATGTACACAGAACAAACAGAGCCCGGCATAGCAGTTCCAAGAGATTCCTGGTCATCCAAAGGAAACAGTCAAAGGATGTGCTGCCCTGAGTATACAGCTTTAAAAATACAAAAATCTCACATACCTCGCTACAACAAACTCGCCTCCTCTGTTTGGAAAAAATTACTGCCTTTTTGATTGACAGCATAAACGTATCAAGAGAGTAGCCAGCGAATCATATCCTCATTAAACTTTTTTTTTTTTTGATTGGGCTGAGTAAGTCTTCCTCTTTTAGTCTCCCCTCACAGGGAATGCCGTTCCATTGATCACACCAACCCTACGTAAGCTTGCAGGTATCGGTGTACCTTTATCAAACGTGGATTCCCACAGATGTACCTTAAATCCCAGAAGCAGCTACACTGCTTGCACACCGGCGTTAAGACTTACCTACATCAGTTGCAAACACGTGCTAGAACTTCAGCTTGTGGCAGAAGCTGTGTGCAACACAGCTTGCTCTCTTCTGCGGTGGACAGATTAAACGGTGGCTTGCCACTTAAAATAATAAAAAAATTACACAGCTTCAGTGGTTTGAATTACCACTAAAACCTAAAACAGCTGAAAACGAGAGAGAGGAAGACTCATCTCTCTCAGCTTTCGTAGTTTCGATCTCCTCCACAAGTGGGTGCAATAACTCTACCTATGAGTGACATTTTTAAAACTTCCACCAAAAAAGTAGTTTTTTCCACATTGAGCTGGCTGTGTAGAAGTGAGAATTCCTGCTGGTAGAAAGCTGAAGAACCATTTGGTTCAACGTAAGGCTGCAATTCTGGTATCTCACATGAGTTTTACTGTCGAGGGTGGCAACACTACTTGTTCATAAACAAAATCAGCTGCAACTGAAAATTAAACAACACTACAACGTTAGGTTTCTAAAGCTCTGTGTTTCAGAGTCAACCTCATCTTGCAGCCCTCAGACAGGAATGTTCTTCTATCTCATAAAATTACCTTTGAGTTAGAAATGCAGCACAGCTTGCACAGCAGCCTGGGAACCTCACTCCCTGACCTACAATTATGCAAACTCTATGAATATAAATTTTTAACAGTTGTCAGTGCAATTTTCAGAATACGTCAAAGTGTCCACATTTATCAGCCTCCTTAGCATGAATCAACAGCACTTGAACTATAAATCATGGGAAAACAATGTTCTGCTTGCTTCTGCCTTCTCTGATGACTTTTGTAGCGAGTAGCCACAGGCTGCTGCTGGCAAACCAGGCTACTTGTTCCATTTATTTCATGCGGGGCTCAAATTCAGACCTGAAAAAGGCATCTCATTTATAACAGGTATAACCTTATTCTCATTGCTTATTCCCTTACTGAACGGCTTCTTTTCGAGGCAACATCCAACTAATCTCAAGGTTCCAAATTATCCTTCCCAGGAGTTAAAATCTTAAGCCAACTGAGGCCTGGCAATCAGCTTAGAGAGCAGCCAAGCTATCAGGGCTTTACACTGACCTATGCAAGTCACGACAGATGGATTAGCTTTTCTAAATCACTTTTCAAAAGATATTCTCTGATCCAAACTACACATCCCAGCTGAGAGCAGCCAGATTTAATGGAAGCTCAGTAATGGTGTCCTAAGGCAAGCTTAAGGTAAAATAAAATATAGGGTTTCTTATAAAGAATGTGCAAAAGGGGCACTGGCAGGATTTTAAGCAGGACTTAATGAACAGCACTGCCGAAATACCTGCGCTGCAGGTGAACATCACTACAAGCTTCTTAAGTCACTTTAAACTTGTTACCACCAGTCAGTGCACTTGCACTTCAGCAATATGATTCTAGCAACAAAATCAATTAATTAGCAGAAGTTGATGGGAGAGGGGAAAAAAATGAGGAAAAACATTTCATTTTTTGTCACGGTATTTAGCAGCGCGGAAACCTGCTCAGCACCAAACAGAATACGGAAAAACAACTGGTTCTCACGATGTAGAAGAGACAACAACAAAGACCACCTTGCACAAACAGAACAAAGTTAGCAGCATCTCCATACTGTTATTAACCTTCCAGACAAGTGATGTGTGGGAGGGCTTGGGGAGACAGCCTCAAATGGCAGATGTGAGAGCATCTGAGGAAAGCAGTGGATGGAAACGACGCAGCCCTCCATCCAGGGGACACACAGGCACAGAGACCAACAGCAGAACCATGGGGCTTAAAAAGAACACAAATGCAGCCCTGCTTGAGGACAGAGAGAAACCTCTGCTTCCGTACAACTCTGTTAAAGAATCATAATCATTTAGGTTGGAAAAGGCCTTTAAGATCATCGAGTCCAACCGTTAATCCAGCACTGCCAGGTCTCCACTAAACCATGTCCATCAGCACCACATGGCTTTTAAATACCTCCAGGGATGGGGACTCCACCACTTCTCTGGGCTTGACAACACTTTTGGTGAAGAAATTATTCCTAATATCCAACCTAAATCTCCTCGGGCACAACTTGATACTGTTTCCTCTTGTATTATTGCTTGTTACTTGGGAGAATGTACTGACCCTCACCTCATTGCAACCTCCTTTCAGGGAGTTATCAAGAGTGAGAAGGTCTTCCCCGAGCCTCCTTTTCTCCAAGCTAAACAACCCCAGTTCCCTCAGCTACCTCTCAGAGGACTTGTTCTCTAGACCCTTCACCACCTTTGTTGCCTTTCTCTGGACACGCTCCAGCACCTCAACGTGATTCTTGGAGTAAGGGGTCTAAAACTGAACCCAGCATTCAAGGTGCAGCACCCAGCACAGGGGGACGATCCCTGCCCTAGTCCTGCTGGCCACGCTATTTCTGATCCAAGTCAGGATGCTGTTGGCCTTCTTGGCCACGTGGGCACACACTGGCTCATATTTAGCTGGTCGTTGACCAACACCCCCAGGTCCCTTTCCAATGGGCAGCTTTCCAGCCACTCACCCCCAAGCCTGTAGCGTTGCAGGGGGTTGTTGTGACCCAAGCACAGGCCCTGGCGCTTGACCTGGTGAACCTCATCCCCTTGGCCTTGAGCCACCAATCCAGCCTGACCCTATCGCTCTGTAGAACCTCCCTACCCTCCAGCAGATCAACACCCCCGCCTAACTTGGTGGTGTCTGCAAACCTGAGGGTGCCCTCGATCGCCTCAACCAGCTCACTGATAACGACATGAAACCGAACTGCACAACAGGTATAACACTGGAGAGGTGAAATCTCACACAAGAAGCATGCGCAAAGCAAGACAGCAAAGCCTGCTCGGCGGGAAAAAAAAAACCGCAGCTTCCCTAAGACCACCCGTGTTTTCAACGTAACCGCCTGGAAACCCCGCGCTCGGGCCCCGCACACGTACGAGGCCGGGGGAGCGGCTCCCGCGGGCGGGTGCGGTGAGGCTGGGAC
>VWZK01017621.1:35926-57522 GCA_013396935.1 Baryphthengus martii | reverse complement strand
TCCCTTCCCTTCCCTTCCCTTCCCTTCATTTATGAACTCCATCACTTCATGACTATTCCTACATTTTCTTTCAACTTCTCAATCAAGGTCTTCTAACTGTAGAGTCAACTTAGAGCACCTTTTTTATTTGTTCCTTTGTATCAAATAAATAAAGCCTTGAAAGCAGAGGGTGGGTAAAGACATGCAGTTATAAGACTTGACCAATATAGTTGACTATCTCAGAGCTATCCACCCCAAAACAACAGAAAAATATATGTGCTTCTAAGGTGTGATGTATCTTATCCTGTGTAGATATCTGAAAAGATTTTTTAAAATGTGATAGTGTCTATTTTTCAGAGGAAACAGTGTAAAGTAACTTAGATAATAATATTTACTGTGGAAATACAGACTTAGATAAGATCGATTCTGACTTCATATAACTGCTTCAATATTCCTTGTATTTGGATAATTAAAATTTCCATGGTTCATAGATTGCTTCATGTACCTTCTTATTTTGTCATGTATTGTGCATGCAGACTCTACTGAGTATAGGCAGAGGTTATCCTTCTCCTTTACATTTTCAATATAGAAATCTTAACAGTCCTGTTTTTTTCTAACTTTTACATTTCATACAGAAAAGAAGATTTCCTGTCCTTTACCAGATGTTCTTCCTAAAATGGTCTATTTTTCGAAGTCATATTCTCGACATACCTTCCTTCTATAAACTTGAAATTCACCTAAGACAACTACTACACAAGGAACAATGAGCAAGAAGATTACAGTGGAAAAAACCAAACCACTTATTGTAAATTTATCAACATTATTTTCTAATAAAACCTAGATTTAAAGAGACCTTTTTCATCTTAGTGTACTGGTAAAGTCTTTCAGCTTGCCATCTCGGTGGAGGTGGGGAATGATAATCCGCGTGGCAACAAAAACACAGGGATCATTGGTAGGTTAGTAACCATGGAAGTGGCTCAGAACGGTCAGACAAGAATTAGGGCTTCTCCCCCAAAACAGTAGCAGGATCATTAGCCCAGTTTAGGTGTGTCTACACCAATGCACGCAGCATGGGCAATAAACAGGAGGAGCTGAAGGCCATGGTGCAGCAAGAAAAATATGACATAGTTGCCATCATGGAAATCTGGTGGGATGACTCTTACAACTGTAGTGCTGCAATCAATGGCTACCAACTTTTCAGAAGGGATAGGCAAGGAAGAAGAGGAGGTGGGGTGGCCCTCTGTGTTAGGAATGTGTATGCACGCTTACAAATCAAGGAGAGTGATAATAAGGTTGAGTCCCTATTGGTAAGGATCAGGGAGAAGGCCAATGAAGTTGATATAGTGTCGGGAGCCTGTTATAGACCACCCAACCAGGATGAAGAAGTGGACAAAATATTCTATAAGCAGCTGGGAGAGTTTTCGTGATTGCTACCCCTTGTCCTAATAGGGGACTTCAACTTCCTAGTTATCTGCTGGAAATACAACACAGCAGAGAGAGAACATTCCCAAAAGTTTGTGGACTGTGTAGAGAATAACCTCCTGATGCAACTGGTGAAGGAACCAACTAGTGAAGGTACTCTCCTGGACTTGCTTCTTTTGAATAGAGTGGGTCTTGTTGGGGAAGTAATGGTTGGAGACCAACTTGGGCATAGCGATCATGAAATGATAGAGTTTTCAGTTCTTGGGGAAATGGAGAGGCTAGTGAAACTGCCACCTTGGACTTTTGGAGAGCAGACTGATCTGTTCAGAAGACTGACTGACAAAGTTCCCTGGGAGGCAGTTTTGAAGGGTAAAGGAGTCCAAGAAGGCTGGACATACTTCAAGGAGGAAATCTTCAGGGCACAGGAGCAATTTGTCCCCGTGTGCCAGGGAAGGTCATGGAGCAGATCATCTTGAGTGCCATTACACACCATATACAGGACAACCAGGCAATCAGGCCCAGTCAGCATCGGTTTATGAAAGGCAGGTCCTGCTTGATGAACCTGATCTGCTTCTATGACAAGATTTCCCGCCTAGTGGATGAGGGGGAGGCTGTGGATGTTATTTACCTGGACTTCAGCAAAGCCTTTGACACTGTTTCTCGCAGCATTCTCGTAAAAAACTGACTGCTCATGGCTTCGATGGGTGTACGCTCTTTTGGGTAAAACACTGGCTGAATGGCGAAGCCCAGAGAGTGGTGGTGAATGGAGTTAAATCCAGCTAGCAGCCAGTCACAAGTGGTGTTCCCCAGGGCTCAGTATTGGGACCACTTCTGTTCAATATTTTTATCAATTATTTGGATAAAGGGATCGAATGCACCCTCAGTATATTTGCAGACTACACAAAATTAGGTGGGAGTGTTGATCTGCTTGAGGGTAGAGAGGTTCTACAGAAGGATCTGGATAGGTTGGACTGATGGGCTGACGTCAACTGTATGAGCTTCAGCAAGGCCAAGTGCCAGGTCCTGCACTTGGGCCGCAATAACCCCATGCAACGCTGCAGGCTTGGGGAAGACTAGTTGGAGAGCCATCCAGAAGAAAAGGATCTGGGGGTGCTGATTGATGGGTGGATGAATATGAGCTGGCAGTGTGCCCAGGGGCCCAAGAAAGCTAATGGCATCCTGGCCTGTATGAGAAATGACATGGCCAGCAGGACCAAGGAGGTGATTGTGCCCCTGTACTTGGCATTGGTGAGGCCACACCTCGAGTACTGTCAGTTTTGGACACCTCAATACAAGAAAGACATCGAGGTGCTGGAGCGGGTCCAGAGAAGGGCAACAAGGTTGGTGCAGGGCCTGGAGAACAAGTCCTATGAGGAGTGGCTGAGGGAACTGGGGCTATTTAGTCAGAAAAACAGGAGGCTGAGGGGAGATCTTATTGCTCTCTAGAACTACCTGAAAGGACGTTGTAGAGAGGTAGGCATTGGCCTCTTCTCACCAGTAACTAGTGACAGGATGAGAGGGAATGGCCTGAAACTGCACCAGGGGAGGTTTAGATTAGACATTAGGAAAATTTTTTTCATGGAAAGTGTTGTCAGGCATTGGAACAAGCTGCCCAGTGAGGTGGTTGAATTGCCATCCCTGGATGTGTTTAAAAGCCATACAGATGTTGTCCTTGGGGACATGGTGTAGTGATTGACTTGATAGAGTGGCGTAAATGGTTGAACTTGATGATCTTGAAGGTCTTTTCAAACTTAGATGATTCTGTGTGCTTCTGTGATCTATTCAGCAGATTCTATATCCTGTGTCTCAGAAAGATTTTATACACCAAATCTGAAGCACAGTGAAGGTCCTGGAAATCAGGCTATGCATAAGAGTTTAGCATTGTAACTTACCTCTCCGAAGACAAATTCAGGATTCTCATTTGTTTATTGGTTTTAATAGTCTTATCATTTTATTTAAATGCATAATTCATTGTGTACATGACATAGTAACTGATAAAAGACTGGTATTCACATGTAATGTCACTTTTTATTAAAAAAACCCCACCAAATTAAAACATTGCTTTAAAACTAACCTCTTCTTATTTGATATGTTGCGAAGATTATGAGGTGGTTGTGGAGCATCATCTCAACAGACTGAATTTTTAAAAAAGGCCTTTTTGTCTTTTTTTTTCAATTTTATATATTGGTTGTGCACTAGCAGTCTGGACCAACAGGTCAGTGTAGTTCAGTCTGGAAGTTAAATCTGTTGCATAACTGATAAGGTACAGTCTTCACAGTCTGTCAATATGCACTTATTTACTTCTATTTAAAAGGCAGAAAAATATCTATTTCAATGTCTGACACCTTGTCAGTCAGTTAAAATCAGAATCCATTCTAAAGAAGAATTACTCAATAACATATGCAATCACATGCAAAACAAGAAAAAGTAAACCGTAATATTTAAAAAGTAAACCTAGTAATAATTTAACTCTAGCATTTTTATTTTTTTCTTTTGAAAATGGAGTGAAGATTCTCAGGTACATTTGTATATATTTTGATGTTCTGTAAAGAAATACACAAGTTTAAATATTTGTATGTTTAAAGTTTTGAAGCAAAATTCCAGGCTTATTTTTGAGCCTTCACGTTGAAGGCTGCATTGAATGCTCAAGGTGAAAAACTTTCAAAATGTTTCAATTTTCAGAAAGTCAAGTCTGTCATTATTGATTCAGGCTTCTTATAAATAGGATAATTATAAGAGCATATGCTTTTCTTTTTTGATAAAAGTAGTGACTCGTAATCTGTCATATAAGCATATTCATGCATATTTTAATTGTAAATTATTTCTAATTGTTTGTTTCAGGGTGTAAATTTATGTAGATTAGCCATTTGATAGGGCACAGAAATAAAATGCAATTAAGACAGAAAAAGAAGGCCATAAGAGACTCTGAGAGACCATCTAACCTAACACTGTTCACTGATAAAATCCAGCAGAAAATTGAAATATTCTGGCATTTTTTCTGTAGAGTATTTCACATTATGTACAGGTTTTGGCATGCTATTAACTATCTCACTTCTAGATCAGATATACATTAGTTCTTGCAAAATTTATAGGGTGGAGTTTGTTAGGGTTTTTTCGGTTTGGGTTTGTTGTGTGAGGTATTGTTTAAAGAACATTTTAAAAATTAATAAAGGCAAGATCTTGACCTTAACAATGACATACTGTCCCTCTTTAAATGTAAACAAAATTGAAGCATCATGCCAAATCGAACAAATCAAATATACTCTCAACATGAAGCCTCAGCAGATGTGTTTTATTTCTTCATTTCAGTTTGTCTACAGTCTTTCAGGTTACAGATTCCTTAAATCTGAAAAAATACTTTATCTTGAAGAGTATAAACCAAACATTCAAATTCTCTTTATCTTCTTTACACAATACTAATTTGCTTGCTTTTCACTTTGAATCAAGTAAAGGCAGTGAAATATTGATAATGCTCATGATATTCTCCATATAAAACTAATGCAAGTAACAGGCACTTGAAGTGTAATGCAATAGATGCAATAGATGCATTTCCCTAGTGCTGTTTCTTTTTACTGCTGCTTCTGTTTCACTTCATACACATTTATCCCTATGTAGGAGCTTTCTGGTAACTGGTCTGTGAGATGTTGTGACTCATAGTGAAGACAAAATGAATTGGTCACAGAATTGCACGGTAGTATTTTCAGGGGTTTTTTTTTTTTTTTTTTTGTCTTAAGATATCAATGTCAGTATCTTTGTAGTGCCATTTATAGTTTGACTTGATGGACTGTCTCAAAGTGAAGCTCCAGATGGCACTTTTCCTGCTAGTAATAATTATGCCTTCATGAGCATAAGCAGGTCTTCAACACCAATTGCACAAAAAGCTCACTTATACTGTGAGTTAAGGACCTTTTAAGATCTTACTAATTTTTTTTGTTTGTTTTTTTTAAATCAGAGATGCAACAAAGTAATGTCATTATTAATGCAGCAAAATGCATTAGTACAAACGTAGCTCCTTTCAGTTGTAGCTGTAACATTGCTTAATGATGTGGGATGATTATTTGGGATCAGATTGCTTATATCCTGTGTGATATCATCAAACTTCATGCATATCCTTTCTGTTATTTTATGTTGTCTTTTTCAATCAGCAGGGAGAAGAAATTTTAGCAGTATAGAAATAGTCCTGTTGATTTAGGTCAAGACTCACATAGCTCCAAATTCTATTAGAATTTGGAATTAGAATTTTATCTACTGGAAATGATGACTTTTGGAAGATGATAAAAGAAGTCCATACTCAGAAAGAAGTGTGGAAATATGACCATGCCCTAAGTCTGAAACCTGTAGGAGTGTCCTATTTCTAAAATTTTGCCACAGCAGCAAGTGAACAGGACTCTCTGAGGTAAAGGTAAAAGAAATAGGAACCTAGGTGGCATTTTCCTGCACCGCTGATGAAAAGAAGGCATTCGTAAAGAGGCACGCACATTCTGCAGGCCAACACCTGGCTATAAATCTTGTACTGCAGCCAGGTCTTTAGCTTTTACAACTAGCGAACTCACCCTAAGAAATGAGAACTGCTGGACAAATAGCAGTTCATCTGACAAAGCAAGGAGAGGCTATCCTTGACATAAAACTTCCTAATCTGAACAGCAGGGCTTTTAATGACACTTGATAACTAAAGAGAGAAGAAGGTATGAATCACATTCTAGGAGTGGCCCTCACACTCCTGTAAAAGCAGAATAACTTGAGGAGCTATTTCAAGTGATACTGCACAAACACATCAGTATGGGAAAAGAAGAGACATTAGAAATTCACGAATTTCACTTTACACCATTCAGTGTAAAGCTATGATCCCAGTGGGATTATAGAGATTTGGTGAAATAGTCCATGACTGGAGGACTGCACTGGATAGACACTGGCTCCATTAGAGCATGCCAGCTAGCAGTAAGAGCAATGCTGTTCCTTAAAGATGAGCTAGAAGGCAAGAGTGGGAACAGCACAAGCCAGGAAATGTCCTCTCCAGCAGTGTGCTGCTGCGCAGCGCAGCAGGCACATAGACGAAGCAGGATGACTCCTATTGACAGTTCAGTAATCATCAGGCACAGATACAAGCCAAATTGAAAGTAAAACTAGGAAGTTCAAACAACAGTTAAGGAATACAGATGATGGCAAACTCAGGCCTAAACTTAAAAGGCCCATGCATAGTAGGTATATATAGGGATTTCAGGTGAGTTCAAGTCCTGACCAACAAGTCCTGTTAGTGCATTAAAGGAATTGGGAGTGCAAAGCTGGAAGATAAGGAACACTGGTTTGTGATGGGTGATGAGCTAACAACAGCATACAGTTAAACACAGGCAGATATGAACTCCTTCATACGGCACACAACAGACTGAACAGAAACTTTGCAATAAAGGACCTGGGATCCTATTAGAGAAGTTAAATATGAATCTGCAGTATATTTTTCAGGGGAGAAAGTCAGCCTAGGCATCTCAGGATATACCAATCAGAGTAATGCCAGCAGATCCTGGGAAGTGATTGTTCCCCTCCATTTGACATGGGAGAATAGTTTTGAGCTCCACAATACAAAAAGGTTATTGACCTACTGTTGCAAATCCAGCGGAGGACTACCAGGATGTTTAAAGGCTGGGGTACATAATATATAAAGAGGTGCTGAGAGCTGGATCTAAGCTAAGGGGAGATCTAGTTGAGCTTCAGCTGCTCAGTGGTAGAACGTAGGGGAGAAAGACTCATCTTGAGGGTGCAGAGTCCTCTTGAAGGTACACAATGATAGAACAAGAGGCTGTGGACATCCAAGCTGCCACAAGGGAAATTTCAATTAGATCTGAGGATATTTTTGCAACAAGGGGTGTCAAATACCATGAAAAGCTGCTGGGGAAGTTGTGGGATTTTCATCCTTGAAGATGCTGACAACTCAGGTTGGCCCTTCTTTGAGCAGCTAGATGGACCAGATGACTTCTAAAGAGCCATTCCAGCTTGTTTTAGTTTATAATTCTATCATTATTTTGCATTGAGAGTTTAAATGTACATGATTTTGAAGAAATAGCAATTTAGCAGGGTTCTAAGGTTTCCTCTTTTCTACTTTGTACAATTGTAGGGTAATCAGTAGTGGTTCTGATGATTCTTCCTTGATGAGATAAATGAGTCTTCTTGGTAACCACTTGTTTGTTAATACTTGTTTATCACTGTCTTCTAGGAAGCTCTGATTTCAATCAGTATTTTTACTATAGTTTGCTTTTACTCTTCCACCTCTTCCTATTATTCCTAATCTCTCACTTTGGCTACAAACAAAAATACTTAACATCCATTTGTATTATCAAATAAAAACCTGATTTGTGTATTACTACAGTCTCTGAGAGATTTGAGATTGAACTGAGGGGAAAAGACCTGTGTTAGAAAGCAAATACAGGAACGTCAAAGAAATACAATGACTGCAACCCAGTAAGTTGCAGCTTATAAGATAATAAAAAGTAAGAAAGGTCTTTAATTATACTAAAGAAAATCATTGCCTATCTCCAATGAATTATTTCTTTTCTTTTGAATAGAAATTAACAGATAACAGCACCTAACCTTTTTCCTTTTTTGTATTTTCTTTAGTCTTTTTCATGTCAGCTCCTATTCTCACTTTTATGAATCAAGTAGTTCAATTGTTTTCATTCTCCTCTCCTAAATGAATCTTTTCAAATCAATAATAATGTTCATATATTTCCTTAATTTTCCTGTACTTCTATTCTACCTAAATAGATTGAGTTGTCATCAGTATAACACTATAATCCATTCAATGCAGTTTACCATTTTTTTAAATGTTTTAAAATTTCTACTGATTGAGACAGTATATTAAGCAGCCATACTAATCTTTACAAATCTTTCCCAGGTTCTTAGAATTCATATGAAGTAAGAAAAGCATAGCTAAATTCCTAGTCAATTTTCTGCTTTCTGTTTATATATAGCAGAATTTCCTTATTTTTACTTATTATCCAAGTTCTGACAGAAAATCTCTGAAATATTTTAATTTAATTTATTGGAAAGTGCCTTTAAATATGTCACTAATGTACAGAAATAGTAATTATTATGAGATATTAGAACTCAAGCCGCTTTAAAAAAAAAATAAAGCAAGGATCTAAATAGGAGAAATTAAGAGTTCTGGAACCCTATCAATAAATATAAAATATAATTTTTGTATTCAGTGTAATTATTATCTCTGCAAGTATTCTAGCTGGAATATCCTTCTTCTAGATAATATAAAGATTTGAAATTAATATTGGACCTTTTCCATGAGAATCTACTCCCGTTTTGTCTAAGCTTTAGCTGATGAGTTAATAATTTAACAGTTTGGCTACAATATAGATCTACAACAAATAATGCACTTGAGTACAGGCTTTCTCTCTGAAAATTACAATATACTGTGTTTGCTTGCTGTCTGTCTTTGGAACTGTAGAGGTCATTGGTGACTCTATTTTAACACTGCTCTTTCTGTGATAGATATTATTTCTCAGTGCAGGCAATTCATTCCAAGATTTTGCTAGCAGTCCTGGTAGATACTGTGTTTCACTTTCCCCTTCAGATAGGCCAGCAGCAAATGGAAATCCTATAAAACTGTGTCCAGGAAATTATATTTGATCTGTTTTATTTCATCATAACCACATGCCTTGGCCAGTAAAAAGCCACTGAATGATTTGCACTACAATTATAAATGATCACTTAGACATTTTCATAGGAATGATCAAGCAATCATTTCTGCCTACTGATTATAGTCTTGTTCAAATCGAAGATATGTTAGGCTGTCTTTCTTCTTGTAAATGTCTAGATTTTACAACAAGATAAGAAGCCTGGCTTTCATTTATTTGTTTGTTTGTTTGTTTGTTTGTTTGTTTATCCATCCTAGTAATTATTTGGACCTTAAAGTTTTCTGCAGAGAAGATAACAGCACTGGGTTCTAATAGCTAGTATCTGATAAAAGGCATTTTTTTCTCTATTCCCAGAGTGTAATTCTATTACTTGTCAATTTGCTAGCAGCTAGCACTTCGAGCTGGCTCCTTAGAGTTGGCTCGATAGCTTAATATAACTCTGGAGTGCTAGGCCAAAATACACAATATCTTCTGATAATTTTGTAGCTATTTAGAATTATATCCCTTCACAATGATTTCTCTGTCTTCATCTGCTTTTTGGATAAATCTGCCAGTTCCATGATAATCACTGATAGGAACAGGTGTTTTTCCTGAGACACCCTTTTTAGGATCAAAAGACATATGTTTTTAAGACAAGCTTTTCTAATGATTATTTATCATGTTATATTGTCATCCTTGTTTGTTTAGAACTGAAGCTATTTCAAAATCTCCTTTTCTACTCTTTTCATGACTGTTATGGTCTAACTATCAGCATGATCCACAGCCTCTGAAGAATCTTTTAAAGCTTCAGCTCAGTTCTTAGCATGATACATTGAATTCTTCAGAGTTTCATGGAGAATTTGCACTCATGTTTTGTACACTTCAGTATGAAGATTTACCACTATTCTTGGCACAAAATAATGGAATTGAGCACTGTACAGCAAAGTACAGCTGATTATGTACTGAAATTTGAGAATTTTTCTGGATGCCTGCTTTCCAATTCTGACACAAACATGGTATCTCAAAGATGAAACATGGTAAATGTCAATATTTAGACCTAATCATCAGCAATAACATATAGCAAGAGCAATAGCACTGTCTGCTCAGGCGCACCTGCAATTAAATAATATGATAAAAAATTTCATAACAAAGAAAATTTGATTTTTTTTAATTTTTTTTTTTTGTGAAGGTACCTCGTAAAATTTATTTTATTGGTGTATAATGGCTTAGAAGAAGAGTTTAGGTTATTGAATTAAGTTGCTGGTCATGAATATTACCAAGAAAACAAAAATGTATAATCTTTAAAACTACTTATAAAAACCAACAACAAAAAAAATACGGATAAAAACAGAGGAATTTTTTTCACCTAAGTCACACTGGATAATACTTAAACTTGCTCATATTGTTTCAGGAGGTAGAATAGATTCCCGTAGTTTTAACATGCATTTGGCTTGTGCTAGTGAGATTACATTAGAAACACTAAAAGAACATTAGAAGTATGAATGTGGTATTTGAGGATGAGATTCATTTTACTTAATATCAGTTATCTAAATATTAAAGGTCTCACCTCAGCTAGGTTGCCTTAACAGACACTAAAAAGGATCCTTGTTGCACTGATCAGAAACATATTTTAGGATAAAGATAAACTGCTTTCTGAAGGAGCTTATTTCTATCGTGTGAAAAGAGAAGAAAACTAAGCAATTATTCTACCTTAATACAGAAAGTTTTCAGATGGGCTAAAGTAAGGTGAAATGGTTCACACTTAGAATCACAGGGAAAATGAAATATGATTTGTCCTAAATTTGTTTAAAGCATTAATTTCAGAATTTTACATGAGTATGTCAATAATACATAATTTCAGTGCATCAGGTAGTTAGATAGCAATGCAACATCATTCTAGCCTTCCTCAGTTTTTTATTGTGGATGGATAAAGGCTGCAAGAGTAGTCTTTGGCAGCTGATTACCTTAGGATGTCTTTAGCCTGATTACTGGAAGAAGAGTGGGCCAGTTTCTTTTCTCTGGGATATGGTAGCACAGGAAAGATGAATTTTCACTCACCTAATTAACTCGTCTCTTGCTGCCACATCATTCTTAACCTGTTTATTGAATCCAGAATAATGTTAAATAGATGATCTTCCTGACTGAGAAAAACACAGCATTTTTATAACGTCTTGAACTCAATAGTTGTGGTAGATAGACATCATGGTAGTATCTACAAGGAACCAAACCAGGCAGTATTAAAAGTCAAAGTGTGGTTAATGAAAAGAAACAAATACCAGTCCAGCTGCAGGGTTTTTTTCACTGAATAAAGCAAATTTTAAAGAAAAAATAAAATAAAATAAATTAAAATAAAATAAAATAAAATAAAATAAAAATTTTAAAAATTGCAAGAAGAGAAATTAGCCAACATATTCAAACTTCAACATTCATTTCTGATCTTGTCAAGTGAATGTATATTACAAATGTAAATATGTCATGTGTGATAGTCAAGTCTGGTTTTCTATATGTAAAAATTCTCATTCATGAAACTCTAAAAAACCTAATGCAGTTATATGGGTCACTTGATAGGACAACGTTTAAATAAATATAATTTAAAATTCATTTTAAAAACAGTCTTTTATTAACCTGATGTGTAAAATTAGCATGCAAATTGAATTTTTTAGGCATCTGGGTCAAATTAGTAAAAGTAGTGAAATGATAGAAAGGGAAGCTACTGTGAAAAGTAAAGTAAAAAGGGAAAAGAAATTAGTTGTGGCACTGCAAACCCCAGGGACCTTTGCACTATGCCTAGATCTGTCACTTGCACTGCCAGTGCTGTATTTGCAAAGCTTACATTCTCCGTAGCACGTCTCTGCCATTGATCTACTGCAGAATGGCTATCCTACTAAATACATATAAATACATCATTTCTGAGACTAAATGGTGTTAGTATAGTGTAATTAAAGAAATTAATCTTTCCCCAGATTATGCTAGCTAAAAACCAGGACTGTAAAAACTGATTACATGTGTTTGCTTCTTTACAGAAGGAAATAAAATTTACTAGGAGGAAAAAAAAAACAACAAAAAACAACACAAAAAAAAGGTCAAGAAATGAATGAAGCAATATTTTTATGAGAAACAAACTGAAATGTATTGTTAAATATTAGAACATTTTAAGGTGCTTTTTTTTTTCAAAAAACGAACATAGTAAATTGTTTCCTTTTTGGTTTTCATTCTTTGCTGTAGTTGAATTTATCTCTGTTTCTAGTTGATTGTCTTCTGTAGCCCTTAGTGTGTGAGTGTCACTGCCTGAAAAATTCTTGAAAATTTGTTACTGAAGCAATTAAATTTGTTTTAACTGGCACATTTCTTCCTGACATTCTTTTTACTCCTTCCCACCAGCTGTTTTAGCTAAGAGAGCTGAAAGGCTATGGAATAAAAGAGATGAAACTTATGGAAAGAAAAGAATAAGGAAGAAAAATACTTTATTCATCCTTTTTTCCTGGATAAGACTTACCTAGGTAAGTTCCATGCAAGCTTCTAGTGGATCAGAAAGTGAAGGTTAGGGATATTTTAGGCCTGATGTTCTCACAGGAGAGAATTTCTCTGGAAGAGAAACTAAGATAAACTAAGTTGAATAAATACTGATATAGTCTCACAGATAATTTACTGATAGAATTCTCCATTCAGAATCCACAGATTTTAACATTCTAAAAGTCTAAAAAGTCAAGGCCTCTAGCTGAACAGTAAATATGAATTACTCTCAATTTTGACAATTCTACTTTCTTAATTAGTCTTCTGTAACTTTAATGCAACCTCAGATAAACTAACAATTCAGTATTAATATTGGGAATGTCCTACAAATTAAAACAAAAACCATTTCTTCAATTTGGGAAATGAAACACAAAAGCATGGAGGAATGAAGAACACTAGAAAATCATTATTAATATGGAAAAAATAGGTTTATGTCTTTGGACAAATAAAAGAATTAAATAAAATTTTACAGGCTAAATGTCAATCAGAAGGGATCTACAATGTTCATCTAGTCCAACTGCCTGATCAATTCAGGACTGACCAAAAGTTAAAGCATGCTATCATTGTCCACTGACAGGCTTGGGGCTTCAACCACCTCTCTAGAAAGCCTGTTCCAGTGTTTGACTCTTCTATCAGTAGAGAAATGCTTCCTAACATCCAGTCTAAATCTCCCTTGGCACAACTTTGAACCATTCCCATGCATTCCATCACTAGATCCCACGGAGAAGACATCAACACCTCCCTCTCCCCTTCCTCAGGAAGCCATAAGAGAGCAATGACATCACACCTCAACCTTGTTTTCTCTAAACTGGACAAGATCAAAGTCCCTAGCTGCTCCTTACAGGACATGTATTCCAATCCTTTCATCAGCTTTGTTGCCCTCCTCTGAATGTCTTCAAGGGCCCACAGCTGCACACAATACTCTAGGTGTGGCTGCATCAATGGCGAATAGTGGGATGATCACTTTTGACTGTCTGGTTACCCCTATATCATATACTGGAGTATATCAGAATAAGTCTACTGAAATCCAGGCAAAAAAAATCCCCCACTACTTAGTGATCTGGTAGAGAACAAGATGGGAAGGCTGCCCACAGACAAGTCACTCTTGCCTGTTCCTAAGCAAAGAGCAGTGCTTTTGAAATGAATGTGTAGTCATTAAAGACAAAAATAAAGTGGTTTCTTGAAATGTGATTGGACTTAATATATTAAGATAATACATCCCAGATATACACCTGAGAGAGATTAAAGAAGATTCAATGAATTTTCATTTGTCAATAATGCAACTAACCATTATTTATTAACTAACCATTATTATTTGTCAATAATGCAACTAACTATTAAGCTGGTTGTGCTTAATGGTTAGTTGCATTTACCTACTGGGGGGGTTAATTTCCAGTTGCTCAGTTTTACCAATGACAAATAGCTAGGAATATTAGATAAGTCTGGTCCAACATTGTTCCTCCTACTGATGAAGATTGGATTTTTATTTCACTTTTTGATGTTGTGCGTTTTTTTTATGTTGGAAAACTTTAATTTTCTCAGTTACCCCTTCGTTACAATTCAATATGAAGCTATGTCAAGCAAGTGCACTAAGGTATACCTAATCATATAAAACAAAACATTGCCTTGCACCTTACACAAACTGTTTAACATGGATATCCTGTAACTGTGTAATATATAGGAGATAAATAAGGAAGATGTTGAAAACATGAGAAATGTATTTATTATCTATTGTAAAGAGTAGAACTGCTCTGCATTTATTCTTTTATATTTCATTAATTCCAACATCTCACTCCACAAAATAACTTGCTTAAAATCTATTTTCCCTAAATTATGAAATGTTTACCCATAAAAAACACCCAAAGTTAATGTATAAAGATCAATATTTGATTTGAAACTACCAAGATTTGAAATGATCCACAACAAACTCTTGCTGCTAAATCTCTATTAGTTCCATTTGTACTATTAGCTCTAGCTTTACCTGCTATGTTCACTCTACACTTGCTGTTAAATATTTAGCCATAATAATGTATTTGACTGGAATTCAGACTTGTAGGAAAAAATATGTATTATACAGTGACCTTTATATGTATGCATTGAAGGGTAAATGCTCAGCGGATACTTGGTCTTTGTCTGGGCATGATTGATTATCATGCAATCACTGCTCGACTAAATTAGGCAAGTTCATGTTCTGCTGTATAGGGCAAAATTTTCTATTTTTGAAAAGGTGTGTATATCATATCCATGCACTGTAGAATATGAGTGTGTACACATATTATAAATTGTATATTAAGTAAATTAGATGAAAAACAAGCCATGTGTTATAAAATGTAGGTATTATAAACACAATATTTCAAATAAATTTAAATGTATATAAAAATATTTTTCTTTACTATGAAGCAACTACATCTTATTAGTCATGTAATTTGTTTTCCTTCATACTGCATACAGTAAGAATATAGTTTAAATAAAGTTGAATACTATCATTTAACTTCTTATATTATTTAAAATCATTTACTTATCGTTGTATTTTTATTTTTACTTTTAGTCTCTTCTTGAAGAAGATTAGAATTGTTAACCTCAGGACCCAGAAGGACCGTAACTCTCTTTTTCTTCATAATCCCACTGCAAACCCTTGTCTCAGAAGCAATGTGAAACAAGAAGCCAGGGCCACCTTTTGCCCACCTTTTGACTGGCAAAAGTGCAGAGTTTCGCCCCAGACTGCTGAGAAAGAACTGTGAGAAAATCTGTTGAAAAAAAAAAAAAAGAAAATAAAATTAGAGACAGCAGAGGAATTGTTGACACGTGATCATTAATAATTCAGAGATTCAAGAGGAAAAACTCCAACAAGAAAATAGATAAAATCCTAAAATGGAGACAAAAAAACAAGACAAAAGTATAGGGAAGAGTTATCAAATTATTGGAACAGTTCATCAGTGCTATTATTAAATATGTTTATTAATAATTATGCTTAAAAACTATATTATTAGAGGAAAACAATGTTTTCTAATAAAAAAGATAGTTCAGAGCACTAATTTGGACAGAGTACTAATTTAAGAAATAGGTTAAAACAAACAAAACCCCTGAAAGTTCATTACAGGACACATTTTCTAATCTTTGTCATTCTTGATTTATGGCGAAGTAGAAGGGTCAGTATCAAGATAAAGAAAGATTTTCTAATTTAGTCTGAACACATATGCAGATATATATCCTAAGAGGATACTCTTCACTCATAGCAGCTTACCAAGATATGGTAAAGTATGTGTATTTGAGAGGCAGTTTCTTCCCACTCAAGATTGGATTATAAAGACCCTGAGAACTTAAAAGGGAAAAAAAACTTCACCATGTTAACTAGACATTCTGAAGCCTGATTTTATGATTTTGTGCCATATAAATTAATTATCTTTGTAATGACATTAATTTTTATATTGCTGTAACAAAATCATACACTAAATCACTAAATATATGTAATCTATATTAAATTTATTCTGTAAGTAAACTATTTAGTCATTAACATCTCTGTGATGTTATCTCCTCTAAGCTAGTAGGTTGCTTCCTCAGGACATGGCCTTCGTACAACTCAAACTCTCTAGTACCAAGCTACAACAGTTCACATTTTTGTCCTGTTGTTTTTCTTATCCTTACAACCTTCTGATACTATTACTTCTGGGTAAAAAGAGAAGTGTTTCTGTTAAACAGAAACAGATAGAATATGGGTCACTCTTCCAAGATATTAGAGTCAGACTGGAATTAAGGGAGGTAATCTAAGCCAGGTATAATACGTGAGATGAGGTAATGACCTAAAGAGACCAAGGGGTGTGCTAAGGCAAAATGTGGGCAAAATGTGTGGTAAAAGTGGCAAGATCCAAGAAACAAAAGTTCATCGAAATGAAGAAAAAGATAATATTTTTTGGATTATTGTTCCCATTCCTGGAACAAGGAATAAGAAAGTACCAACCAGGACAAAGAACAAGAAGAACTATGGTTAGTAAAAAAAACAGAGGCAGGAGTCAGAAACTATGGATGAAATGTTCAAGGATAAGGTAGAAGAAATAAAACCTAAAATAGGAATAGGACTAAGACATCTAGAAGTGCAACTGCCATCAAGCAGCACACAGCTAAAAAAACCACACAAAAACCAACACAATTGAATGAATCTTACATGTAAGAAATAAATGACTGGTCAGGCTAACAGGCTGGTTCTTGATGTCCTGATTGACTCTTGTAAGGCAACTAACTGCAGATCAATTGTCTGGGCCTGACATGGACTGACAGCTGCCACCTTTGATGCTTTGCACACCTGGAGCTCCAAGTAACACTTGCTACACATTTGTATTTTTTCCAACTGTGGAACATATATAAGCTCTGAGTTAAGCTAGTGGACTTTTTTGTACTGTTTTGGTTTTTTTCTCATGATTGAAATGCTTAAAACATATTTCTTGTCATGTGAATTATCTGATGCTTAACAAGGTATGAGTTCAGGACTAGGATTTTAATTCAGTTGAAGCAGTTTCTGTCCTCTTCCCTCCCACTACATACATGCAAATTTTACAAAATATCTTGAGAAATATATACATAGACAAACCCTCAAGTAGCTGTTGTATCTTGTCAAAACAGTCAATAAGCTAATAAAGTACTGAGGGCAGCAGAAGAAAATCATCGACTGAAAGCATCTTGATCACAGTGTCATGTTTCCACAGGATACAAGATAAAGACGGGGAGTAGGAGTGAAGACCATTTCTTACATTGTGTTTAGTTATGAAAACATAGTGTATGAAAACCCAGTGTGTTTTCAAACCTGAATCTTACAGAGTGGAAATTTCATATCTATTCTTCTTGCTAGTGTCTAATGGTTTCAGAATTGGTGGCATTTTGAAAAGAGACAGAATGAAAAAGAAATGCCAGACAATTCAAATAAAATAGACAGGAAGTCCAAGTACAGGTTTTCTTTTGACATAAAGGATTCTAATATATTAAGGAATTATTTTGTCATTAATAACAGAATTCCAAATGAAGTTTCATTATCTCACTAAAACTGAGAAATAACTTTTAGACAAAGCAACAAGATCCCTTTTGACTAGGAATTATTAGCCCCATTCTATCAATTATTTCAGGAATACCTAGAACAAAAAGGATAGTTTAAAAGAAATACACACTCTTGAACTGAGTGTTACTAAGCTTGGGATGAATCACAGGATGAACCACAGATGCTCAATTTGGTGACTGTTTTATTTTGTTTTAAGTTTTTTGGTTGGCTGGTTGGTTTGGTTTGTTTTTGGTTTGTTTTGGTTTTTTTTCATAATATGCAGGCTAAATTCCTTGTCTCATCACAGGTGGTTATTCATACTTGTATAATCATAGGATCACAGAATGATATGGATTGGAAGGAACCTCTGGAGATCATGCAGTCCAAATACCTTTACAAAGCAGGTTCACCTAGAGCAGGTTGCACAGGAACATGTCCAGATGGGTTTTGAAAGTCTCCTAAGAAAGAGACTCCACAACATCTCTGGGCAGCCTCTTCCAGTTAGGTGGAACTTCTTCCGCCCTAGTTTGTGCCCATTGCCCCTTATGCTATCACTGGGCACCACTGAAATGAGAGTGGCTTCATCCTCTTGACACTCGCCCTTTTAGATATTTATAAACAAGAATAAGATTCCCTCTCACTCTTCTCCAGGCTAAATAGACCAAGGTCTCAACTTTTCTTCCTAAGAGAGATATTCGAGTCCCTTAATTATCTTTGTAGCCCTCCATTGGACTCTTTCGAGTAGTTCCCTGTCTGTCTTGAAGTGGAGAACCCAAAACTGGACACAGTGTTCCAGCTGTGGCCTTGACAGGGCAGAATAGAGGGGAAGGAGAATATCCTTCTACATGCTGGTCACACTCTTAATGTAGCCCAGGACACCATTGGCCTTCTTGGATACAAGAGCACATTGCTGGCTCATTGTTAACTTTTCATCCACCCGGACTTTCAGGTCCTTCTCTGTAGAACTGCATTCCAGCAGGTCAACCCCTAACTTGTACTGATACAGAGTTACTCCTCACTAGGTGCAGGACTCTACACTCGCCTTAGTTGAACTACATTAGGTTCTCCTCTGTCCAAGTCTGCAGCCCGCGCAAGTCTTACTGAATGGCAACACAGCCTTCTGGTGTGTCAACCACTCCTCCTAGTTTTCTGTCAACAATTTGCTGAGGGTATACTCCGTCCTTTCTTTCAGGTCATTGGTGAATGTGCTGAAGAAGGCTGGACCCAGTACTGACCCCTGGGGAACACCACTAGCCACAGACCTCCAACTAGACTCTGCACCATTGATCACAACCCTCTGAGCTCTATCACTCTGTCAGTTCTCAATCTGCCTCACTGTCCACTTATCTAACCCACAATTCCTGAGTTTACCTATGAGGATATTATGGGAGACATTATCAAAAGCCTTACCGAAGACAAGGTAGACAACATGCACTGCTCTCCCCTCATCTACCCAGCTAGTCACAACATCATAGAAGGGTATCAGATTGGTCAAGAATGATTTCCCCTTGATGAATCCATGTTGACTACTCCTGACAACCTTCTTTTCCTCCATACGCTTAGAGGTGATCTCCAGAATGAGCTGATCCATAACCTTTCCAGGGATGGAGGTAAGGCTAACTGGTCTGTAATTTCCTGGGTTCTCCTTCTTGCCCTCTTTGAAGACTGAAGTTACATTGACTCTCCCTCAGATCTCGGGTACCTTTGCTCTACTTCATGACCTCATTCAGCAGTGGGCCCACATTTTCCCTAGTCTTGTTTTTGCTACTGAGGAACTTGAAGAAATCCTTCTTCTTGTCTTTTACGTTATTCGATGGATTTAATTCCAAGAGAGCTTTGGCCTTCCTCATTGCATCCCTGCATACTCTGGTAATCTTTTCTAAAAGAGCAAGAACAAAGTTTGTTTATTTTGGAAAGTAATGAAGGTTGCCTATACAATACCACAGTTTCCATGAAAGAAAAACTCGGAAACAAATCACACATAGCAACTGTGGTCATCTTCAGTAGGTTCACAGTTGTACAAGTATCCCCTTGCATGCAATAAAGTCATTGTAGGGGCATATTCAGATGCATCTATCCAAAATGGAAGATTACCAAACTGAATGAGGTCTGGGTGCTTCTTGTCTAAATATTAGTACTGACAAAAATTATTGACTTTAAAAACTGAACAAATCAAGGACTTCATTCAAATGCTGATGCAATAATAATGCTGAAGGGAAGGACCATGCAAGTGTTCTACTGCAGCTGTGGGATCTGTAACAGGCATGCTGTAAGGATCAGTACTACTATGAGGAACTATAATGTTTCTTTTCCTCATCCTTAATGTGTATATGCAGTAATTCATTTACTGTGCTGGTTTCTCCAAGTCTGATAGGATTATGTTGGATAACTGAAATATTACCACCCATACTTTTTTTGTGGTAATGAGATTGTTTCACCTGGTAGAGAGTTTTTGTAGTATTCAAGTCTACTAAAACAAAATAAAGGATCAAACAAGTAAATAAACCAAAACAAATGATAAAAGAACAAAATTATTTGAAAGTGGAATGAAGAGAAGACAACTACAACATCAATTATTAAAAAATGAGTGTTTAGTCTAGAGATTTTATTGTTTCAGAAGCTCATCTGTGGGCATGGTTTGGGTGCTGTACAACTCAATAGATTTTTAAGACTCTGTGAGTAGGAGTAGTAGGGATGCACAGCCAGTGAGTCTCATTTGCATCTGAACTAGTACAACTGATGGCTCAGCTGTGGCACCAAATTGCTCTGAAGACTTAGGGCGTTCTATTATTTCTATAAAAATGCTATTTGAACTGAAATTATCTTAAAAACTTAAAAAGATAATGAGAAACTACAAATTTAGAATGCAAAATGACATTATGGCTGTTAGTTATCTTTAGAAGACCCCATTCAGAAAATTTCCCCCAATAAATTGAAAAAAGTGATCTGAGAAATAGTGGTTGTCTGTGACTCAAATTCTTTGTCATTAAAACTGAGCTAAAACATTTCATTTCATCAGGTCATTAAAGTCAATGAGTATACTTTGTATCTTACTGAAGTGACTTAGAAGGAAAAAAGAACCAATATATAACAAAAACAAAAACATAAAGGTTATTTTTTTATTGTTTTGAAATGTAATGGCATAAAAAGCTGTGCAGACTTACGTATTGTTTTATGTTTTCCCCCAGAAAACTCATGATAATTTATATATCTGAAATAGTACCCAGAATATTTAACCCCAGTAAATTCCTCGATAAAAGTTACATTTTACAATTTTAAAATAAATTAATGAGATTTGCTCATTTTTTTCAAATAAAACCAATGATTCTAGCTTTATTCCTGACTGTTTAGCTTGTCTATTTAGTGTGACTGATTGTGAAAAGAATACAACTAAGGAGCTGATAGGAAAAAGGAGGAAGGTTTATTGTTTTCCATCAAACTGTGCTGAATTCAAAGGCCAATGAAGTCAATAGATATCTTTACATTACCTACAGTGAGTTTTTGATCATACCACAACTTTATAATTCAAAGGATATCTCCCTCTCATCCTTGAAGATTTTTCCCTCTTTTAGATGTCATACCTCTGCTTCTCTCTATGCCTCCTTTTTTATATTTCTTTCAGAAAACGTTGCTCCTCTTTTCTTCCTATTTACAAATGATTGTACAGAAATCCCAGGTGATATAATTGCACAAAGTACCAGAGGACTCAGAGAAGTAAACAAAATAATCCTATTCACAGCAAGAGGCAGACTTCACACTTTTTTGAGGGAGACCAAAGACCCATCTATACTCTATTGTCCATAAGAGATATAAACATTACTTCTTCTTAATACCATCTTTTATGTTTGTATCCTAAACTAGATGTTAGGTATGGAAGAGGCATTCATGAATTCCACCAGACTGAGTCACTTCACTTTGTTCAAAATATTTGTATTGCTATTTATAATGGCAATTGTATGGCAATGGTAACCATGTAAGATATTCTTTTATTAAAAAAAGTAGGAGATCTTGATTATTCTTCTTCCTCTTCCTTTTTT